>JAPEBW010002431.1:0-12173 GCA_027405785.1 Ophiocordyceps robertsii
TACATTTATCTATAAAAGGCGAATCTCCCGCCACTTAAGAGCTAGAGATTCTATAAGCACTCACGCACTTAATTCTTTATTAATTAATTCCAACTAAAATCCTGCCCTATATAACATCGACTCCTTTATTACGTAATGTTACGTGATCTCCTGATTTCCCTACAATTTCGCTGCTGCTCTAACCTTTAAAAAAAACGCGAGATATAAAGATTAAAATAAGATAAAGGTAATACGCTATTATATTAATAAAATATAAGCCGCCTTAGCTTAAAAATCAATTATACTTAATTTAGCGGTATTAGTTATAAATTACGCGGTTATTCCTTTATAACTAATTATTATATTAAAGCTAATATAGTTCGCTACTTTTACTTACTAATTCTTTATTTATTTATCCTAGCTTTATACTTATTTTTTACTTATTTTATATACTTACTTACTATATTATAAGCTTTATACTTTGTTTTTCTTACTACTACTATTAAAATTAAACATTTTTTCTTAAAACATTGCTTTATATACTTTTCTTTTTATAAATTACTTTTAAGCCGCTACCCTTTACTTTAAAAAGATTTTAGTATACTATATAAATATATAATAGTAAGCATATCTTATTATAAGGATTAAAATCTAATATATTAATATTTATTACTTAGAAGATATTTAATACCTTTCTTTATAATAGCTTTATAGCCGCTTTTACTAAAAAAAAGCTATAATTTACGATTTAATATTCTTATTAATAAAGTTTATTATTTAACGTTTAACTACTTATTTACTTATAAAGACTAACGTATACTTTAAGGTTATTATTACTATATTATGCTTTAGCGCTTAGCTTTATCTTCTTTTTTATATATATTATACTACTATACTTATAGTATTTTACTTTTTTTATTACTTCCTTAGCCTTTATACTAATAAAACGCTTTTAGTATTTAGTTTTTTATATACTTATACCGCTTTACTATACTATATAAGCTTTATTAATCTTCTTTATATTTTTTAACTTCTTAAAGTTACTTTAATTACCTCGCTATACTTAAGTATTAGCTAATAAAGCTAATTTATACTATAATACTACTAAGTACTTTTAGCGCTTTTTAATAAAGCTACTACGCCTTATAGTATAAAGATAAAAGGATAAAGCGCGGACGAATAACTACTAGTTAAAGCCGGTACTATAAACTAATTACCGTTAATTAAAGCCGGTACTATAAACTAATTACTATTAATTAAGCTAGTATAACGGACTAATTACCGTATATAAACGTATATAAAAGTTTATAAATAGTAAAAAGCTTAGTTTTTCTTTAAAACATAGGTAGCTACTTTATACTTAGTTCTTTAAACTAATTTTAAAGATCTTTAACTATACTATCTTACTATTTATTATTAATATATAAAAAAACTATAAATATTCTAATAAAATTACTTAATAAACTAAGTATAAGCTTAGTTAAAAATACTATAAACTATAATTAGGGAAATTCTTTAAATATCCTTAAATATCCTTTAAAAATCGCGGTAAAGTTTATTTTATATTTTCTAAAGTGCGTTTTTAGTTAAAAACGGGCTAAACTATAATTAAGATATCCCGCTAAAATCTATAGATATCCTTTAAAAATACCGGCAAAATCCGTTTAGTAGTTTTTATAGTATGTTTTATAGCTAAAAAAATATTATAAACTATAATTAAATAAGCTCTTAAGTATTTATAATTATATCTTAAAAACTTTAGTAAAGTCTAATTAGTAATATTTATTATATCTCTTTAAGCGAGCTTTTATTATACGTACTTTAAGTGTTCTTAGTACAAGGTTTTATAAGGCTTTTTAAAAGTAAAGTAAGGAGTTTAAGCATAGCTATTTAAATTTTATAATAACTCTCTTAAGTAAGAAAGAAAAGCTAATATCCTTATTAGTTTAAAGTAAAAATAAAGTAAAAAAGGCGCTAAGTAATAGCTTTATAGTAGCGTCTTTATATTATATTATAGTATACTATCTTAATTCTTTAATAGTTTTTTTCGGTTTATCCGGCTTATAGTAGTTAAGTAGCTTAAAATAGTAAGTAAGCGGTTTTATTATAAATCCTTACTACCTATTTAGTTATATATATTTATTTTATTAAGGCAATTAGTATATTCTACTAAAATCAATAATAAGGTTTTTAATTCTTTTTTAAGTATACGTTTAAGCGTTTATTAAATAGTAAGAAGTCTTCGTATTAAAGAATATTTATTATTTTATAGCGGGATATATTATAAAAGACTAGTTTATTTTAGCCTTATTTTATATTATTATCTTACTTACTTTTTACGCCGTTTTAATCCTTTATTAAGTTTTCTATATTACTTATTAGCTTTATAGGCCGCTTATAAGCGAGATATTATATCTTACTTACTACTACTATTATAGCTATCCCCCGCTTTTTATCGATAAACTCTTTAACTTATTATTCTTTTTACGCCGCGCTACTACCTATACCTTTCCGCTAACTAACGCACGTTTAGTTACTAAGAAGAAATTAAAGTAAGGCTAAGTTATTTTACTAATAGTAATAAAACTAATTAATATTAAAGTATTAAACGTTTATATTCCCGCTTAAAAGTAAGTAATAAAGTCCTTAATAACTTTAATACGTAATTCCTAACTTTTAACGTTTTAAATATATTAAATAGTCTTAAAGAACCTCTTTATAAAAAAAGCCTTAAAGGCGAGAATATAAAGCGCGTAGTTAGTATAGCTAATAAAGTGGACGTAAAACCTTAAGAACTTTATTGCTTAAAATAAAGTTAAGTTATGCTTAGACTTCTTATAAGCTTATAAGTAAAACTTAGCGTAGTTTGTAACTAAGCGGAAACTCCTAATTATTATAATCTTATTATTAAAATATAGTCTTATAAAGCTAGGCCTTTTAAAGATAATATTAATTATTATTTAAGGCTTTTATAAGATTAAGTAGCGGAATATATCGCGAGCTTAATTATTGCTATTTACTCCGGTTTAAGAGGCGTAGCGGATAGACTATAATTAGGCGCTTATACGCCTTTATATAGCTAGGTAAAGCGTTGCGGCTAAGGGGAAAAGCGTGCGCTAAGCGGGATTAAAAAGGTCTTTAAGACTTATAATAGCTATAAGCTAAAAAGAAGATTTTATTACGTAGGCTAAACTATATATAAAGTAAGATAAGGTTTTTACTATAATAGCTTAAGATATTATTATAAACCTAGCTATAAATTAGTTAAGCTACGCCTTAAATATATAGTTAAAGATAGCGTAAAAATTATTTTAGTCGTTTAGCTAAAGTAGGTTTTTACTAGCTATAGTAGCTATTAAAAATCTTAAGACTATAATAAGGTTAGCTAGCTTAAAAGCATTAAGTATTAGCTAGTTATTTTACTAGTAAAGGTTTTAGGCTATACCTTAGAAAATATATTAGTAGCGGGGGCTCTTAAGCTATAAAAGCTAAGCGGGAAGTATAGCTAAGTTATTATAAAATCAGCCGTTTAAACTACGCGGTAATATAAAGCTAAAAGGTAAGTTATTAAAGTTAGGCGTTTTAAAAAGGTAATATAGGCCGTTTTTATTATACTATAATTAAAGTTAAGCTTATTAGTTTAAGCGCGGTTATAAAAAGCAATATAGGTTTATATAAAAGCTTAAACTTAAAGGTTTTAGCTTTTATTAAAATACTTAAAGCTATAAAGTATAGCCTCTTTATTTTTATATAGCTTAAGCGCCCGCTTATATCCTTTATATTAAAGGTATTAAGGCTTATATAAAAGTAAGCTAAAAAAGTAGTTATAAAATAGCTAATCTTAGCTATAAAAGACGTAAAATAATAAAAGGACTTAAAATAAAAGTATAAGAATCGTAAACTTAAGGTAAAAGAGGCTATATATAAGAAAGTAAGGAAAGTATAGCGGGCTAAAGCTAGCGGCTAAAGAAAGTATAGTTATAAAAAAAAGTTAAGTAGTAAAGAGAATTAAAATAAGTATATTATAAAGCTAAAAAAGCCTTATTATATAAGGTAAGTAGCGGTATATTATAATTAAAATAATTAACTGCTTTAAGCATAGTAAGTTATAGTTTTTTATAGCTTATAATAGCTTTTAAGTCTTATACTTAGGCTTAATCGCTTAATTCTCTTAGTTAAAGAGTTTTGTATTAAGTTATAAAAGCCGCTTATTATACTTTTATTTTAACTACTTAAGTAGCTAATTCTTTTTATGTTTTTTAAAAGGCCTTTACGAATTTTAATAAGAAGACTGCTTTTTTATTTACTTATAAGTTATAGCTACTAAGCTAACTTTTTTATTTTATAAAAAACTCCTTTTATAGCTTTCCGCTATCTTTTTTTATTATACGACTTTATAAAATTCGTTTAACTTTTTATTCGTTTAAGTAAGGCGTTTTTTTCCTTTAAACTAGCTTTAAGTATATAGCTAGCTTATTTACTAAGCGTAGTTATACTATTAAAACAACTAAATAAATATTAAAGGATCCCTTTATATTTTACTTATATATAAGCTATCTTACTTTAATAATAACTTTAAACGGCTTAGTATATCTCTTTTAAAGTTTCGCTAGTTTACTATTTATAATTTAATTACTTTTTCTAAGCTATAGCTAAATTTAATTACTAAGCTTAAATTTTAATAAGCGGTGTTTCTTATTATATTTATTATTTATAGCGGCTTAAGCGTAAGTAATAGCTAACTTAACCTTTTTTTATAAGATCTCTTAGGTTTATAGATATAAGTAATCACTAAAAACCTAAAGCCTATTATTTATTTTTATTTTTATAATAAGCTTACTTAAAGCTATATAAATTACTAATAAGAAGGAATTCTTAAGGCTAAACTAAAAGGCTATTAGTATATTAGTTTAGTATAGGTTTAGAAAATTAGCGATAAAACATTATAGCGCGATTTTTATAGTTTAGCTTTGCTTTTTTAATAAGCTATTAGTTTAAGGGTACTAAGCAGTAAATATAAGAAACTTAAATCTAAAGGCTTACTATAAAGTCTACTAAAACGCTAAAGTAAACTTTATATCCTAGTTAAAGATTATTCCTTTTAAAATCCCTTAATTAGCGCGGCGTAGCTTAATATATAACGCTTATACTTAAATTTTCGCTAAAAACTAGTCGTTGCTAAAGATAAGGAGATATATCTTTAAGAATTTATTAGTTATAATTTATAAGGTATTAAAAAGATTTTTATAAGATCTTTTTATAAGGATTATTTAGCTTAAACTAGTAAAAGTTTAGTAATAAAGTTTATTACTATTATATTATATAATATAAAGCCGGCGGGCTTTAAATTAAAATAAGTTACTTTAATATCTTACTTTAATTAGTTTAGTTATAGTAGTAAGTATTATAAGCGTTTATAGCTTTATCTATATACTTATTAAGCTATAAGATTAAAAGGCTTTTAAAAAGATCGTACTATTATAAAACGTAAGATATAAGCGCTCCGGCTACTTATATATCGGTATATAAGATATAAGCATATAAACGATAATTAGCGTCCCGACCCTTAACTAAGGCCGGGGCGAGACCTTTTAGCAGTGCGGTATTATCGTACTATTTCTTTATAGCAGTACTATATATAAGTATAGCTAGTATAAAAGTATTTAGTATAAGCGTTTTTAACAATTTCCTTAATATAAGTCTTAAAGATATATAGTCTTTAGCGTTTATTATTCTTTATATAGTATAATAGCCCTTATAACTAAAAAAATAAAAGCTTAAGAATACTATCTTTATCGCTAAGCTATATAATAATTTTTACTTACTATATATTCTTTATATATTTATTAATTACTTTTAAGCGGAGCGGTAATTCAATTAATACTTTTATATAAAGGAATATATAGTCCGTAATCGTATTTCCTTAAACGCGTTTTAATCTCTTTTTTAGTTTAAGGATATTAGCTTATTATCTTAGTATAGTAAATATAAAAAAGCGTTTAGTATAATATTTTTAATACTTAAGATATAGTATACCTTAAGCGGGAATTAGCTTAAGTATTAAGAAGTTAAGACTAGCTTATTATAAAATTTTATATTAATAACGAATAAGGACTTTTAATATATAATTTTATAAGTACTTATATAATTAGTAAAGATAACTACTTATAGCGTTTTTATAGATAGTATAAAAGTACGTAGCTTATAGACTGCTTATATTAAACCGGCTACTTTAAGCTTTATAAGCTAATATTATAGTTCTTTACTTTTAAAGGCGCGGCTTAAGTAGTAATAAGCTAAACCTTAGTCCGCGCTAGTAAAGTCTTTTTATCTTATCTTATACCTTCTTTTAAGTAAAAAGCTATAGCTACTACTTTATATTCGTAAGACGTATTAATTTAAATAAATAGTTATTAAGCGGGGTTTAAGTAGTAAATTGCTTAAACCTTAGTAAGATTTTTAGTTAGATTTGCAAAGGCCTTTTTCTTTTTTAAAGTAAGCTAAAAAGTAGCTTTTACGGTATATCGTGCTTATTTTTAGCCCCTTAAAAGGACTTTTTCTTTATATCTTATTTAAAGTAGCTTTATTTCTTGTTTTTATAAAACGTTAACTTCCTTAGTAAAATATAGGACTATATAGCATAGCTACTAATTAAAGCCGATCTATTTCTTAAGCTATTAAAGGTTTTTTAAAAACATAATATTCTTTAAGGCTTATATATATTTATTTATATTTATTAAGCCGATAGCGTTTACATTAAATTTTAGAAGTTATGTAGATAAGTATGCTAAAAAGGACTTAAGTTTAAATAAGATAATATTATAATTATAAAAAGCGCAAAATACCGCCTTTTAGTATTAAAAGTATTCTTTAGCTATATTAAAGGAAATAATAATATTATTAATATAAGCCGCCGCGTATTCTTAATATTTACGGAGGATATTATTAATAAAAATTTAAACGTATACCGAGGAGCTTTTAAAGCTTATAAGCGTTATAAGTAACCTTTTTAGCCCGCGATAGCTTATAACTATAAATATTTCTTAGTAGTCTTAGTAAACTAAAAACTAGTAGAAAAACGATTATATATTTACTATACTAATAAACTTCTTTCCTTAAAGACGTTTTATTATATTACTTTAAAGCGGTATTAAGTAAGTGTTTAAAGTAATAATAGCGTTTATCCCTTATAAATTTATAACTACTTATTCTTTTTACTTTTTATTTACTATCTTTTATATTATAAATACCGGCGGCGCGAATAAAGTTAACTTATAAACCCGCTTAAATCGTTTTTACTTAGTTAGCTAGCTAAATATCGTATTTACTACTTTTTTATCCTTATTAATTAATAAGTATAATCTTAATATAACTTATTAGTATTACTATCCTTTTATTAAAGGAATATATATGTATTTAAAACTATCTATATATACTACTTCTATATCTTTTAAAAGGTTAAGAAATAACTAAAGGATATTTTAAACCTTTAATATATATTTTAAGTCCTTAGCGTAAATCTAAATACTTTTATTAGTAGTAAGTTTAAATTAGTCCTTAGTATAGCTAACATTAAGCTTATAGTTTGCTATAAGATCTTTTTATAAGAAGTCTTTAAAAAGGCTTATTTTATTTAAGTTTTAGCTAAAACTACTTATTAAGGTCCGTAATTATCCTTATTTTTAACTTTAGCTAAGTATTAATAGTTTCTTAAAGTAGCTTATCGCTATAAAAGCTTTTATAATCTTAAATTATTATTAAAATAAGCTTAAGGTTATTAAGAAAGAATATTATATCCCGCCTTAATAATAATGCCTAGACTTATATCGATAAAGCATAGCTAAAACTAGTAAAATTTGTTATAATAATTTAGTAGATTACTTATATATTACTAGTCTTAGTTAATCTATCTTAACTTTAGCTTTAATCCTTTTATAAGCCTTAATCTATAAAATGAATATTAAGTTAATAAGCCTTTTTTAGTAAGGAACTGAAAAGTCTTAGCTTAGTAATATATTAACCGCTAAGCGTTTTACTATTTAAGTGCTAATTCTCACTTTTATAACTATAAGTCTACTATTTAGCCTTTTTTATATATATATAGTAAATTCTACTTCTTTAACGGTAGCTATTTTTCTTACTCTTTAAATAAAAATTCGATAAAAAAAGTTTATAGTTATATCTTAAAAGCTTTTTACTAAGTTAGCTTAAATAAAGCTTTAGTTTACTTTAGTATTTATATAAGCTTTAATGCTTATCTTAAAACTTATTTCTCTATAAACTAGTAAGTATATATAAGTAAACTATAATAGCTTATTTAAGCTTAATAGCTAAATATTAAAAAGAGCTTTAACTATGTAAATAGTTTATAGCTTCCGGATAACTACTTACTATACTAAGCTACGTTTTTCTATAGTAATATCTTAGCTAAAGTTAAGGGGGTATTTATCTTTAATATATTAATAAAGTTTTTTTTTAAAGGGAATACTTTGCTATAAAATCTATATACTTTATCAGCCTCTTAAACTCAGTCTATTATAATATAAATTATAGTTTTCTTTAAGCTTTTATTAGCGTTTATTTAAGCTCTTTTTATATTATACTCTTTATTTTTTAAATAGCTATTAACTTTTATTATAGTTCTTTTCTTAGTTATAAAGTATACTTAGTTTAGCTTTAGCGTTAATAAGTATATAGTCTTAAAAGTCTTTTTTTTCTTAAGCTAAAGGACTTTAACTTATATCCTTAGCTATTTAGTTAGGTTTCTCTCTTAACTTAGTAAATGCTATAAAGCTAATAGTATATCCGCTTAGCTAAGCAGTTTAAGAATATAACTTATAGTCTTAGCAAGCCCTTAATAAATAGTTCAGGCGTTTTAAACTATTCTTTAAGTTCGTATAAAGTATAGCTAGTTAGGCTTCGCTTTTTTATAAGTTAAACTTATTTCTTCTATATTAGTAAGTACTTTTAAGATCCTTAAGTATATTTAACTTATAGCTAAAAAAGAATTTCCTTATATTTATTAATCTATTTATTAATATCTTTATTTCCTACTTAATAGTAAAAGAAGTTTTATAAATAGACGTTTAGCTTTTAGTAAATTATTATAGTTAAGTAGTTTAGCTAATAACGCGCGGCCTTAGCCTTATATTATAAGCGCGATATTTAAAACTTAAAGTTAGACCTTATTATTATATCTTTAATAGTAAAGTGCTTTTTATTAAGTGCTTATATTGCTATATTTAATCGGATTTTAAACGGTTTTTATAAGGCGGAGATTTATCGCCTTAGTCTTATACTAAGCTCGCTTAGCTTTTTTTATTATAGTTTAAAGAGGTTTTTAAAATAATGTTTTACCGCGCTTCCTTAAAGAAAAAAGGTTAATTAAATAGCTAGCTTATTTATATAAGCCTTACCTTTATTAGCATTTTAGCAGATAAATTTAATAAAACGGTCTACTCTTAAAAATATACTAGCTTTATTATTTTTTGAAACTTTATTAAAAGATACTTTTAGCGGTCTTAATAAGTTAAATCTCTTTATATTCTTAGCTTATAGTTAAGGTTTTTCTTTAAGCTTAAAAAGTATATTTTTATTTTTTAATACTTAAATAAAACTAAGAAACTCTTGATTTTATATTATTACTATTTTTAGTAAAAGGCTTAAAGCTATACTTAGTTTTAGTATCTATATACTAAGTATAAATAGGTTTAGCCTGCTAAAAGTATCGCTTACTATGTTTTTATTACTTATTATTAAGGTTTTAGTTTTTATACTCTTATTAAGTGCTTTACCTTTTATCTTATATATATCTTAAGATTTAGTACGCTATAAGGCCTTAAGTATAAAAAGCTTATTTTTATTAATTAAGAGTCCCGAAAATGCTTTAATTAGTATAGTTATAATAAATAAGGCTAAAAAAAAAATCTAAACGAAGAAACTATTAAGTATCCTTTAAAGTAGATTTTTAATTAAGGCTTATAAACTAAACTTTATTAATAATATATAGTAAAAGTATCTGCTAAACTTATCGTCTTAAAGAAAGAGTAGCTTTATTACTAGCTTAATCTAAAAAGTATTTTAAAAGTAAGAAGCTAAAAGGCCTTAAAGTTATCTTATTCTTACTTTTTTTAATAAAAAGATAATTAATCCGTTTAAGTAGTACTAAATTTAGTATTATAGAATTTAAACGGCCATGCCCGGACTCCTTACTTTACTCTTAAAAAGCCTTACAGAACCCCGCGATAAGAACGCCCGAAGTATATACTATAAAGGCTCGCTTAAAGAAATACGATAAATATTACCGGTTAGACCCCGCTAAGGTTTCTAAGATAGAACTATAAAGGCTTAAGAGCTTACTTTACTATAGTTTACGATATCTTTAACTATAAAAGATACTATAAAAACTACTAAGCGGATTCCGCTAGTATCTTTAAAGGATATTTAAGGATTTTCGCGGATTATCTTAATTATAGTTTAACCCGTTTTTAATTATAAAAGCACCTTAAAAGATATAGGATAAACTTTACCGCGATTTTAAAGGGATATTTAAGGATATTTAAGGGATTTCCTTAACTATAGTTTATAGTGTTTTTATAAGGGAGTAAAATATACTCTCCCGCAGCCTATAGGCTAAATACAGCATAAACCACATATAACATAAATACGTTAAAATATAAATTAAATCCGCTATACAGTTCTACATACTATATATATTTCCTTATATTATTTCACATATATATAAGCAAGATATAAGCAGATTAAGAAGAGGTATATATAGAGACTATATATATAATCCGTGCTAAGTCGCTACGCCACCTCGTATTCCTTACGGGATTAATCCCTAGGCTTATAAATATAATATTAACCTAATAATAGCTATTAGCCTACTATGCATAACTACGCTAAATAGGGGGCTCTTTTCTAAATCACTTAAGTCACTTATAGCTTAGGAATTGTCTATATAAAGAAGCCTTAGTCCCCCCTTTACTTTAAATAGATTATTAACCTTATATATATATATATCTTACCTATTTCTTTACCTTTTCGCATACTCTTTATATCTTTATAATCCCCTTACTTATAAGTATAAGCCTACTCCCTTCTATACCTATTTGCTCCTTAATTAGTTATAAGCCCGGCTTCCCTTTAAGCTAGACTTACCCCCGACCCCTGCCGACGCCTTTCCGACTTTCACGTGATCGGCAAAGTCTAGCAAAATTCTTTCCTACCTTCTTCGTAGTCGCGCTTACTAAGCGTATTTTCTCCGGAATTCTCCCGATATCTTATCAGACTCGGTTCTTTGTTTTTTCCCCTCTCCTCCTCCTTCCTATACTTTATATCTTTATAACTATATCTTTAGGACTATATTAAATATAAAAAACCTTATAAAAACCTTTCCCTTTATAACGACGAACGCACCTTTTAATATAAGTTTCCTTATATTTTTTAAACCCTTCTATTATATTCTTTTACTAATATTCTTTCGATTAATATTTCTTACCTCCTCTCTTTCCGATTAACCTTTATACCGAAATACCTCGCGAAAAAATCTATAAAAAACATAGCTACTAAGAACGACTACTAATTAAGCAAGCTAAAAGGTTCTTCGAATTATTCCTCTTAGTTACTTTAAATAAAATCCGTTTTTATCCGGGAGAAAGCCGCCGGAGCCGTCTCTTAAGATCTATATGTTAAATTAGCGGAAATCCTTACCCCTATACGTCTTATAGTTAAGGATAGTCCTCTCTCTTAGATAAAACACTATATAACTATAAAGTTAGCTTAAGAAGCTTTAAAAACCCTTTATAACCTACTAAATTTCACCTTAAGTTTTCTTCTTATAAAAGAACTATTTAATATAACCCTTAAAACCTATACTTTAATCGAGATATATCTAAATAAGATAACAGAGCTTTTTAATAAGCTAAATATATAAGAAATTAAAATCCCTAAGGTAGTGATTATTACTTAGATTTTAAAATGCTTAAATAGCTCTTATTCTAGCTTTTTAACTAATATTTCTTAAGCTCTTCGAGATAACGCCTAAGCCTATACTTTAGAATCACTTTCTTCCTCTTTAATTAACGAGTTTAAAAGGATTAAAGCTTTAGAAGGTCCCTCTTTTAATTAAATATTCTTTTTATATAGTAAAAAACCCGCCTTTTATAAGAATTGTAAGAAAAAGGGCTATG
>JAPEBW010002432.1:0-12172 GCA_027405785.1 Ophiocordyceps robertsii
GTTTACTAAGAATTAAAGAGGTTATAATAGAAATTTCTATAATAGAGGTTTTTAGGTATTTCTTACTTTCTTTAGCTTTCCTCTATATAACTTAAGGTTTTTTACCTATATAAAGGTTTTCCTTATATAATAAAATAAAGAGGTTGTACTTAAATCACATAATAAGTTTTTTTATTTAAGAAAGATTAAAAGCTTTAAGTCTTTTCCTATAAAAATAGGTTTTCTTAAGCTATAAACAAAAGAAGTTTTCCTAATTAAAAGGTTTTTTACTTTACTTTAGTTAGTATGTCTAAAGCGCACTTATATACTATAAGTACCTTTTAAGGGAGGCTATAAGGGAGTAAAATATACTCTCCCGCAGCCTATAGGCTAAATATAGTAAATATAACACATAATATAAGGACGCTGAAATATATATTAAATCCGCTATAAAATACTACATACTATATATATTTCCTTATATTATTCCACTTATATATAAGCAAGATGTAAGTAGATTAAAAAGAGGTATATATAGAGACTATATGTATAATCCGTACTAAGTCGCTACGCTACTTAATATTCCTTGCGGAATTAATCCCTAGGCTTATAAATATAATATTAACCTAATAATAGCTATTAGCCTACTATGCATAACTGCGCTAAATAAGGGGCTCGTTTTTAAATCACTTAAGTTACTTATAGCTTAAAGATTGTCTATATAAGGAGGCCTTAGTCCCCTACTACGGAGAAATAGTGCGATAATACCGCACTGCTAAAAGGTCTCGCCCCGGCCTTAGTTAGGGGTCGGGACGCTAATTATCGTCTATATGCTTATATCTTATATACTAATATATAAGTAGCCGGAGCGCTTATATCTTACGTTCCGTAATAATTACCGCCTCGAAAGGAAAGATAATAACGTCCTCGTTATCTATAAGACAGGACCTCCCCGGTTTATTAAGCCGGTGGCTAGAAGCTACGCACGCTTATATTATTACGCGCGCCCGGGGGGAGCCTTATTTCCGTACGGACTTATAGGTTTACTTTCTTACGCGGGGATCGAACCTACGCTAAAGGAATTGCTACTATTTGCTATAGAGAAATAGTGCGATAATACCGCACTGCTAAAAGGTCTCGCCTAAGCCTTAGTTAAAGGTCGGGACGCTAATTATCGTCTATATGCTTATATCTTATATACCGATATATAAGTAGCCGGAGCGCTTATATCTTACGTTCCGTAATATCCCCCTTTTACCTTAAATAGATTATTAACCTTATATATATATATCTTACTTATTTCTTTACCTTTTTACATACTTTTTATATCTCTATAATCCCCTTACTCGTAGCTATAAGCCTGCTCTTTTTTATACTTATTTGCTCCTTAATTCTTATAAGCTTTAAGAACTCCTTAGTATATATTTAAAGGTTTATCGATAATATTATCCGTTAATACTAAGAATACGCGGCGGCTTATATTAATAATATTATTATTTACTTTAATATAGCCGAAGAATACTTTTAATATTTAGAGGCTATATTCCGCGCTTTTTACGATTATAATATTACCTTATCTAAACTAAAGTCCTTCTTAGTATACCCGTTTATATAGCTCCTTAGATTTAAAGTAAACGCTATTAGCTTAATAAATATAAACGAACGCGTATAAGCCTTAAAGAATATCGCGTTTTTAAAGAACCTTTAATAGCTTAAGAAATAAATCGGCCTTACTAAGTAGCTACGCTATATAGTCCCGTATTTTGCTAAGAAAGTCAACGTTTTATAAAAACAAAAAATAAAGCTACTTTAAGTAAAATAAGAAGAAGGAGTCCCTTTAAGGGGCTAAGGACGGGCTTAATATACTGCAAAAGCCGCTTTTTAGCTTACTTTAAAAGAAAAAAAGGCCTTTACGATTTTAACTAAGAAACTTACTAAGCCTTAAACAATTTACTACTTTAACCCCGCTTAATAACTATTTATCTAAATCGATAAATCTTAAGAATATAAAGTAGCGGCTATAGCTTTTTACTTAAAAGAAGGTATAAAATAAGATAGAAAGATACTACTAGCTTAGACTAAGGTCTAGCTTATTATTTACTTAAGCCGCGCTCTTTAAGGTAAAGAACCCCGATATTAGCTTATAGAACTTAAAGTAGCTAGTTTAGTATTAGCAGTCCGTAGGTTATATACTATAGTACTATCCGTAAAAATACTATAAGTAGTTATCTTTACTAACTATATAAGTACTTATAAAATCGTATATTAAAAATCCCTATTCTTTACTAGTATAAAATCTAATAATAAGCTAATCCTCGCGTTTTAATACTTAAGCTAATTCCCGCTTAAGGTATACTATATTCTAAGTATTAAAAACGTCGTGCCGGACGCTCTTTTATATTTACTATATTAAGACGATAGGCTAATATCCTTAAACTAAAAAAGGGAATTAAAACGTATTTAAAAAGATAAGATAACGGATTACGTATTCTTCTATATAAAAGTATTAATCGAATTACCGCTTTACTAAAAAATAATCAACGGATATATAAAGGATATATAGTAAGTAAAGATTATAGCCTAGCTTAATAATAAAGACGGTATCCCCGGAATTTTATTCCTTTAGTTATAAGGGTTGCTATACTTTATAAAGAATAACGGACGCTAAAGACTATATATTCTTAAGACTTATACTAAGGAGATCGTTAAAGACGCTTACGCTAAACATTTTTTTACTAGCTGTACCTATATATAGTAAGATCTATTTAAAAGCTTCTTAATCTTATAGCTTAGTAAATATATAAACGAGGTCGTAAACGGCTATAATACTTACTACTATAATTAAACTAACTAAGGTAAAACGCTAAAGTAGCTTATCTTAATTTAAAGCCCGCCGGTTTTATATTATATAATAGCGATAGACTTTATTATTAAGCTTTTAGTATTTTAAGCTAAATAATCCTTATAGAAGATCTTATAAGAAACTTCTTTAATACTTTGCTAACTATAACTAATAAATTCTTAAAAATATATCCCCTTATCTTAAGCAATAACTAGTTTATAGCGGAAGTCTAAGTATAATATAATAAATATTACCGGTTAGACCCCGCTAAGGTTTTTAAGATATAACTATAAAGGCTTAAGAGCCTACTTAATTATAGTTTACGACGTTTTTAACTATAAAAGATACTATAAAAACTACTAAGCGGATTCCGCTAGTATTTTAAAAAGATATTTAAGGATTTCCGCGGGATATCTTAATTATAGTTCGCCTTATTTATAATTATAAAAGCACCTTAAAAGATATAAAATAAACTTTACCGCGATTTTTAAGGGATATCTAAGGATATTTAAAGGATTTCCTTAACTATAATCTATAGTGTTTTAAACCAGGCTTATACTTAGTTTATTAAGCGATTCTATAAGGATATTTACAGTTTATCTACGCACTAACAATAGATAGAATAATAGTATAGTTAAAGATCCTTAAAATTAACTTAAAGAACTAAGTATAAAGTAGCTAGCTATGCCTTAAAGAATAAATAAGCTTTTAACTATTTTTAAACCCTTATATACGTTTATATACGGTAATTAGTCCGTTATACCGGCCTAACTAGCGGTAATTAGTCTATAGTACCGGCCTTAACTAACGGTAACTAGTTTATAGTACTAGCCTTAACTAGTAGTAGTTAGTCTACGCTTTATCCCCTTATCCTTATACTATATAGCGTAGTATATAACTAATATGAAAATATTTAGTATAGGCGTTTTTAACAATTTCTTTAGCGTAAGTCTTAAGGATATATAGTTTTTAGCGTTTATCGTTTTTTATAAAGTATAGCAGCCTTTATAACTAAAAGAATATAAGTTTAAGGATATTATTCTTATCGCTAAGCTATATAATAATCTTTATTTATATTATATCCTTTATATATTTATTTATTATTTTTTAGTAAAGTAGTAATTCGATTAATACCTTTATATAAAAGAATATATAGTCCGTTTTCGTAATTTCCTAAATATATTTTAATTCTCCTTTTTAGTTTTAGGATATTAGCTTATCGTTTTTATATTATAAATATAAAAAAGCGTTTAGTATAATATTCTTAATACTTAAGATATAGTATACTTTAAGTAGGAATTAGCTTAAGTATTAAAAAGCAAGAACTAGCTTATTATTAGATTTTCTATTAATAAAGAATAAGGACTTTTAGTATACGATTTTATATGTACTTATTTAGTTAATAAAGACGACTACTTATA
Source organism: Ophiocordyceps robertsii (assembly GCA_027405785.1). NCBI lineage: Eukaryota > Fungi > Ascomycota > Sordariomycetes > Hypocreales > Ophiocordycipitaceae > Ophiocordyceps > Ophiocordyceps robertsii. The sequence continues at coordinate 4,243 of JAPEBW010002432.1, forward strand.
GTATTTTTATAAATAGTATTATAATACGTAGCTTATAAACCGCTTATATTAAACCGGCTACTTTAAGCTTTATAAGCTAATACTAAGGTTCTCCGCTTTAAAAGACATTGCTTAAGTAAATAATAAGCTAAACCTTAATCTATACTAGTAAAGTCTTTTTATCCTATTTTATACCTTCTTTTAAATAAAAAGCTATAGCCGCTACTTTATATTCTTAAGACGCGTTAATTTAAGTAAAAAGTTATTAAGTAGGGTAAAAGTAGTAAATCGTTTAAAGCTTAGTAAGCTTTTTAGCTAAATTTATAAAGGCCTTTTTTTCTTTTAAAGTAAGCTAAAAAGCAGCTTTTACGGTATATTATACTTATCTCTAGCCCTTTAAAAAGACTCCTTTTTCTTATCTTACTTAAAGTAGCTCTTTATTCTATTTTTATAACATATTAACCTTTTTAGCAAAATATAGGACTATATAGCATAGCTGCTTAGTAAGGCTAATTTACTTTTTAAGCTATTAAAAGTTCTTTAAGAACGTAATATCTCTTATAGCTTATATATATTCGTTTATATTTATTAAGCCGATAGTATTTACTTTAAATCTTTAAAGTTATCTTAATACCTACGCTAAAAAAGACTTTAATCTAAATAAGGTAATATTTTAATTATAAAAAGCACGTAATATTGCTTTTAAGTATTAATAGTGTTTTTAAGCCGTATTAATATAGATAATAATATTATTAATATAGGCCGCTATATATTTTTAGTATTTACGGAGGACGTTATAAATAAATCTTAAAACGTATATTAAGGAGTTCTTTAAGCTTATAAGTATTATAAGCCATCCTTTTAGCCCGCGATAGCTTATAATTATAAATCCTTCTTAGTAAACTTAATAAACTAAGAACTAGTAGAAAAACAATAAAATGTTTGCTATGTTAATAAACTTCTTCTTTAAAAGTCGCTTAATTATATTGCTTTTAAGCGGTATAAAGTAAGCGTTTAAAGTAATAATAGTTTTAATCCCCTGTAAACTTATAACTACTTATTCCTTTTTTTTCTATTTACTATCTTTTATATTATAAATACTAGCGCCGTAAATAAAGTTAGCTTATAAACCCGCTTTAATTATTCTTACTTAATTAGCTAGCTTAATCTTATATTTATTACTTTCTTATCTTTATTAATAAGTAAATATAGTCTTAATACGACTTATTAATATTACTATTTTATTATTAAGAGAATATATATATATTTAGTCTTATCTATATATATTACTCCCTTTTCTTTTTAAATATAAGAAAACGATTAAAGGATATCTTAAACCCTTAATACGTATTTTAAGTCCTTAGTATAAATCTAAACACCTTTATTAATAGTAAGTTAAAGTAAATTTTTAGTTTAGCTAATTTTAAGCTTATAGTTTGCTATAAGATCTTTTTATAAGAAGTCTTTAAAAAGGTTTATTCTTTTTAAGCTTTTTATAAGGACGTCCGCTAAAAGAATAGTAGTATTAACATTCTTATAAAACTAAAACTACTTATTAAGGTTTATAATTATCCTTACTTTTTAGCTTTAGCGGAGTACTAATAGTTTTTTAAAATAGTTTATTACTATAAAGTTTTTATAATCTTATAATATTATCTAAGCAAGCTTAAGGTTATTAAAGAAGAATATTATATCGAGCTTTAATAGCGGTTTTTAAACTTATATAAGTAAGGCGTAGTAAAAGTTAGCTAGAATTATTATAGTAATTAAGCAGATTACTTATCTATATATTACTAGTCTTAGCTAAATTATTTTCACTTTAGCTTTAATCTTTTTATAAGCCTTAATTTATAAGATAAACGTTAAGTTAATAAGGTCTTTTTAATAAGGAACTAGAAAATCTTAGCTTAGTAATATATTAGCTACTAAGCGTTTTAATATTTAAGCGCTAATTCTTACTTTTACGATTATAAGCTTACTATTAAGCCTTCTTAGTATATACGCGGTAAATTCTACTTATTTTATAATCGCCGTCCTTTTTACTCCTTAAATAAAGATTCGCTAAAAAAAGTTTATAGTTATATGTTAAAAGGTCTTTATAAAGTTAGCTTAAATAAGGCTTTAGTTTACCTTAATATCCGTATAAACCTTTATATTAATCCCGGGCCTTACTTTCTTATAAACTAATAAGCGCGCGTATATAAATTATAACGGCTTATTAAGGCTTAATAGTTAAATATTAAAAGAAGTTTAAATAATTTAAACGCTTTTAAGCTTTTAAATAACTACTTATTATACTTAGCTATATCTTTAAGTAGCTATGTCTTAGCTAAGGTTAAAAGGGTTTTTATTTTTTAAATATTAGTAAAGCTTATTTTTTAAGGGGAATACTTCGCTATAAAATCCGTATACTTTATTAGCCTTTAAAACTAAGTTTATTATAGTATAAATTGCAGTTTCCTTTAAGCTTTTATCGGATTCCTTTTAAGCTTTTTCCGTATTATATTCTTCGTCCTTTAAATAATTATTAATCTTTATTATAGTTTCTTCCTTAATTATAAGGTATACTTAGTTTAGTTTTAGTATTAGTAAGTATATATTCTTTAAGGTCCCTTTTCTTTTAAGTCGGAGGACTTTAGTTTATATTTTTAGCTATTAAAATAAGTTTCTTCCTTAACTTAATAAACACTATAAAGCTTAGAATATATCCGCTTAAGCTAAGCGGTTTATAAATATAACTTATAGTTTTAGCAAGCCCTTAATAAATAGTTAAGGCGTCCCGGACTATCTTTTAAGTATATATAAGGTACGGCTAGTTAGTCCTCTTCTTTTTATAAGTTAAACTTATTTTTTTAACGCTAATAAGTACTTTGAAAATCCTTAAGTTTATTTAACCTATAGCTAAAAAAGAATTTCCTTATATTTTCAAATCTATTTATTAATATCTTTGTTTTGTATTTAATAATATAAGGACTTTTATAAATAGATATTTAGCTTTTAGTAGATTATTATAATTAAGTAGTTTAGCTAATAAAGCGCGGCTAAAGCTTTATATTATTAGCGAAATATTTAAAACTTAAAGTTAAACCTTATTATTAAGTTTTTAATAATAAAGTGCTTTTTATTAAGTGCTTATATTACTTTATTTAAGCAGATTCCGCACCGCTTTTATAAGGCGGAGATTTATCGGCTTAGTTTTATACTAAGCTTACTAAGTTCTCCTTATTATAGTTTTAAAAGGTCTTTAAAATACTATTTTACTATACTTCCTTAAAAAAAGAAAGGCAATTAAATAGCTAATTTATCTATATAGCCCTTACTTTTATTAGTACTTTAATAAATAAATTCGATAAAACGGTTTACTTTTTAAAATATACTAGCTTTATTATCTTTTTAGACTTTATTAAAAGATTCTTTTAGCGGTCTTAATAAGTTCAATTTCTTTATATCCTAGGCTTATAGTTAAGGTTTTTCTTTAAGCTTAATAAACGCGTCTTTTTTTTCTTAATACTTAAAAGACACTAAAGAATTATTTATTTAATATTACTACTATTTTTACTAAGAGGCTTAAAGCTATACTTAGTCTTAATATCTATACGCTAAGTAGAAATAGGTTTAGCCTACTAAAAGTATCGCTTACCGTATTCTTATTATATATTTTTAAGGTCTTAGTCTTAATATTTTTATTAATTACTTAACTTTTTATTTTATATACATTATAATTTAGTATACTATAAGGCCTTAAGTATAAGCAGCTTATTTATATTAATTAAGAGTCCCGAAAACGTCTTAATTAGCGCGGTTATAGTAAATAAGGTTAAATAGTAATACTAAACAAAGAAACTACTAAGTATCCTTTTAAGCGGATTTTTAGTTAAGGCCTATAAACTAACTTTTATTAGTAGTATATAATAAAAATATTTACTAAGCTTATTATCTTAAGGGAAGAGTAGCTTTATTATAAGCTCGATTTAAAGGGTATTTAAAGGGCGGGGAACTAAAAAGTCTTTAAGTTGGTTTATCCTTACCTTTTTTATTTAAAGGATAATCGATTTAGTTTAATACTACTAAATTTAGTTTACTTAGTTATATAGGTTTTATTGTTTTATAGTTTATTTTTTATTAGTATTTTTAAAGCGGATTGCTTTTTAAAAAGCGGTAATCTTAGCTTAACTAAGCGGGACTTATTTTACGTTTTATTTTGCTTTATAGGCTATTATAAAATAAGACTTTAAAAAATAGTAAAGAAGATTATTAAACAGGTATACTTAATATGCCGCGTCTTTTCCCGCTTTTATAGCTTACTTATCTCTAAGTTGTATTATAAGTATGTTAAGGAAAAGGTGCTTATTATTAAGATTAGACTTAAAGGCTAATAAGAGCTTCTTACTAGAGAAAATATTATTAAGTATTTAACTTCCTATAAAATAAGTGCTTAATTATACGATATAGTTACTTTTAACTTAGTAGATATTTAAGGGATTTCCGTTTAAATAAGTAGTAATTACTACTATTTACTATACTTTATACTAAAAAGATAAGAAGATAAACTATAGACTAATTATTATTAATTAAAACTAGTATTATAAACTAATTACCGCTAGTTAAAGCTAGTATTATAAACTAATTACCGTTAATTAAACTAGTATAATAAACTAATTACTATATATAAATATATATAAGAGTTTAGAAATAGTAAAAAGCTTATTTTTTCTTTAAGATATATTTAGCTACTTTATACTTAGGTTTTTAAGCTTATTTTAACGGTCCTTAACTATACTATCTAGCTTTTTAGTATTAGTATATAGATAAACTATAAATATCCTTATAAAATTACTTAATAAACTAAGTATAAGCTTAGTTAAAAATATTATAAACTATAGTTAGGGAATTTCTTTAAATATTCTTAATTATCTTTTTTAAATCGTAGTAAAGTTTATCTTATATTTCCCGGGGTATTTTCTTAGTTAAAAATAAGCTAAACTATAGTTAAGATATTCTATAAAAACTCTTAAATATCCTTTAAGATTTCTAGCGGAATCTATTTAATAACTTTTATAGTATTTTATATAGTTAAAAATATCGTAAACTATAGCTAAATAGCCTCTTTAAGTATTTATAGTTATATCTTAAAAACCTTAGTAAGGTCTGCTTAGCGACATTTATTGCGTTTCTTAAGCGAGCTTTTATTATACGTGCTTTAAGGGTTTCCGCTATAAGGTTTTATAAAGACTCTTAAAGAGCTAAGTAAAAGGTCCGGTCGTAGCCGCTTAGACTTTATAATAAATAATACTACTATCGATATATTCTTTTAATAACTTTAAATACTTTTTATTTAATTTATTTATCTTATAAAACTTAAGCTTAAAGCTTTCTTTTAACTTAATTTCGTAATTTTAACTACTTATTAGCATTAGTTTGTCTTTAAGTATATAAGAATAGTCTTAATAGCATAGGCTAACTAAGTGCGGGGAATACGCTAAGTAAGAAGCCCCGCTTTCGGTCCTAACTTAATAGGTAGTCGACGGGCCCCCGCAACTAAAGCTAAAAAAGACTCTCCCTTCTATAGGCTTTAGTCTTATAATAAAGTAAGTAGCTAAGCAATACTAGATCTTATCGTACTATTTACTATCTTTACTACTTAATTAATAATATCGCGAGACTATCTTCTTATAATTCTTAATTTTTTTTTTAAATTACTTAATAAAGATAGTATTAGCGAATAGATTATAAAGCGGTGCTAAACCGGCGCGGCGAAGCTAATATAACCTTAATTAAGGCTTATAAGTTTAAGAGATTTATTTAGATAATAAATCTAACTAAATACCCTTTATGCTTAAAATAATAAAAGTGCCGTTAAGAATATCCTTACTAGTAGGTGCTTAGTCCCCGCTACTTCGAGAAAAATAAAAAGCCCTTTAAATCTATATTACGGAACTAAAGTAGACTTAATAGTTATAAGAGCGTATCGTATAGCTTAAAGAGGAAATATAAGAAAAAGAAGGTTTACTCCTTAACTAATCGAAAAGGCGTTATTAGTTAGACTCCTCCGATTCGGCAGCTAGTTAAAGTAGCGAGGTAAAGCTTAAAAACATTACTTAATTAGCTTAACTAACTAATTTATAAAAACGACTTAACTAGCTTTATAACTTAAAGGATGCGTTTAAAGCTATACCTTAACGATTCCGCTAAGTTAACGTTAAAATCCTATTTATAGTAAATTATATATATACCGACTATAAAGTAAGATAACGCTAATACCTTAAGGAATAGCCGCCGATTAATAAAAAATAATATAGCGTAAGCTAGATTTATTTTAAGGAATAGATACTTATACTTATTAAGGATATAGTAAATAAAGAAATACTCTTAGCAACGTAGCTAAAAAACGCTTAATAGCGAGATATATAATCTTTACTAAAGTTTAGCCTTTACCTTAACATTATTAAACGGCATTTTAAGCGGCTATTAAAGTAAATATAGTTATTAAGGTTCTTCGCTAAGTTACGATTAAAGCTTTAAGAGTAACTTAACTTTTATTCGATACTTATTTTTAAGTATAGTAAAGAAAAACTAGTTTAAGTAGCTTAACGCTACTAAGATACTATAGATAGTAAGAAACGCCGTTTAAGCGTAAGCTTTAAATTAGGATAGCGCGGGTTAAGTTTAAGATCCTTTAACTAAGGAAATTCTTACTATAAAAGAGGCCGTAGTAAATAGTAGCTAAGAGGTTCCCGCTACTAAAGCATTATTAATAACTTAAAAATAATAAAGGGAGATTTATATTTAGATACCCTATAATATAGCCACGGCTAAAGTTATTAAAAAGGGCGAGGCTAAGGCTAAGGCTTTTCCTAAAACTAAGGGGTTATCTATTTTAAATATAATAAGCTAAGTTACTATATAAATAAGTATACCTTAGCTTTTACTATAAATACCTTAGCGAATACCTTATATATTAAAGCCGCTTTATAGGGAAACGCTTAAAGGCCGGAGTAAGCGCCTCTTTTTTAGCTATATTAATACCTTAAGGGGAGCTATTATAGACTCTTATAGTGCTATTAAGGCGAAACCTTATTAATATAAAGGTATACTTAAGTACTTATAGTATAGTAAACTTAGTAAACGTATATTTCGTATGCTAATAAGGCTTACTATAAGTCTTACTATTATATCCTTAGCTCTTAAAACTAGGAGATAGTCGGGCAAACGACTATAAGGTTTAGAAGGTTTTAGCAAGAATTACTAATATAAGAGGCACTAAAAAGATAATTACTTAGTACTATATCGGTACTTATAAGTTAACTTTAAATAACTATATACTAATTTTATAGTTAACTATAGCAATTACGGATAAGAAAATCTATATTATTTTATAGAAAAAGCAATAGTAGTTTAAGCACTAAATCGGTAGTAGCACTTTATAAAGTTTATAAAAATTTGTAAGGAATTGCTAAAACGAGGCCTATATTTATATAATCGCTACTAACTTTACGCTAATTCCGTTACTAAATAAAGACAACGATAAAAGGATTCCGGAGAGAGAATAGACTAAGATATTACTAACTTTATACTAATTTAAAGATATATTCTCGGTAAATAAGTTTAACTTATTACCGATAAAAAAAGGAATAAAGTACGGAATTAACTTAACTTCCGGTATAAAACTATCCTTTAGATTAATCTACCCTCTATTCTATAATAAATTATAAGTATTAAAGGACTAGATTAATAACTATATAAAACGCGGTATTATCTAAGAATTATAAAGCTTAGTAAGCGTATTAATCCTTTTTATCTTAAAGAAAGATAGTAGCCTTTATTTTTATATAAACTACCGGAAACTTAACCGCGTTATGTAAAAGAATCGGTACCTTTTATATTACGGAACGTAAGATATAAGCGCTCCGGCCACTCGTATATCGGTATATAAGATGTAAGCATATAGATA
>JAPEBW010002433.1:0-12167 GCA_027405785.1 Ophiocordyceps robertsii
AACCTTATTAAAGTATCCTCGATAAAGGTCTTAAAGGTTGCCTTTTACGTAACCTTTATAGAATTTATCGCCCTTAACTTAAAGAAGTTTGTTAGTATAAAGGAGTTTATAAAGAAGCTATATTAGTATTAAGATTAGCTTATTATAGTAAAGAAAGGACTGCCGGAACGACTCTTCGTAATTATAGCCCTTAAGGGTATTTAAAAGCAACGTCCCGACTAGTATAGTAACTAAACCTATAACTAATAGCGAGGGAATTATATTGCGAAAGACGAGCTATATAAATAGCTTATAGGAGTTATAAGAGCCGAGAAATCTAAATCCCTAGCTAATGCTGCGTTCGGTAAGGCTAAGGGCAATAATAGCGGAAGCGGTACTAAGGGCTTTAAGGAGGACTTTAATAAGAATACTAGTTTAAGCAGACTAAGTAAGAAATATAATACCTTTAAGGAGATAGTTATCTTAAAGTGCGGCTACCGTATTAAGCTAGGGAAAGTTATATATAAAGAGCCGGACTATTAGACTAAGTATCTTAAGAAGGCCCTTAAGTTTTAAAAGGTATTTTAAGCTACTAAAGCTGCGACTAGCAACGAAGGGAAAACGGGCAACGCGGCTATCGTAACGGCTAATAGTAAATTTAACGGCTGCTTCTTAAGCGGTGCCGTGGTGGATAAATATAAGCCTATTTAGGATAAAGCTATCGTGAACTTTAAATACGCAACTTACTGCTTTAACGACCTTAAATAGTTTATTAATATAAAAGCCGTTAACCCCTTTTCGATAATATCGTTAAATAGCAGCCCGCTATAGGTAGAAGCTATAAGCACCGTTAAAGTTATTATCGGCAGTATTACGTTAAAGCTATTAGACGTTAATTACGCGCTAGCATCGCCGGCTAACCTTATTAGCAATTAGTGCCTTAAAGAGAAGGGCATTAAGCTTAACGATATTAAGGAACGACTATTCTATATACTTTTTAAGACTAAGATCTATAATATCGCCTAGAAGATATATATTATAACGATCCTAAAAGTAAGGCTAGGGGGTATATATACGGCCTTAAGTCTTATAGCCTTGCCGCATACTTAGCGATATATAGATTACGGGACGATATACCGCCGCCTTAGCTACGCTAGCCTAAAGAGGGTCCTTAAAGCGTATAATAAGGCTAGCCTTAAGATTAATAAGGAAGAGGCTAAGAGATTCTATTATAAGGCTTGCTACCTAAGGAAAGCGGACGCGATAATTAGTCGCAACCTAAGCGTAGTGGCTTAAGCGTTCCTTATATATATATATTAAGACTTCCTTTAATGTAAGCCTATAAGCTATAAGGGTATTAACTATTGCCTCCATAGTATTAACGTCTTTACCGGATTTTACTAAGCACTGTTTTCGCCTATAAGGGATTAGGCCTTCGATATAATAAAGGCTTAGAAGTTATAAGTTAAGAATAGCGCTGCTAGCGCCCTCGTTTAGGTGCTAGCCTTTAATAACGCAACGGAATTCCACGTTAAGAAGATAAAGGCCTAGTTAAGGGAGGACTACTTTATACTGCGCTATAACGTACCTTATATATCTTAGCAAAACGGCAAGGTAGAGAGGGCCGGCCGCACGCTTATAGAGTCCGTAAGGGTAATATATATTAAGATAGGGCTACCGGAATTCCTTTAGCCTTAGTACGTAGAAATAGCTACGTATATAGCGAACCTCCTGCCTATACGCGGCACGGCTTTAAGGGAGGCGCTGCTAGAAGCTCTACTAAGGGAGATTAAGGTTCCCTATATATACTCTATTAAGCATATCCGGACTTAGGGTTATATCGTATATATAACTAAGCCGCAAAAGACATTAGCTAAGACGGCTAAAATAGACCTTAAGGCGTAGAAGGGAAGACTTATAGGTCTTAAAGGGCTCTATAATTATATTTATAAGGTATAGCTCCCGGACTAAAAGAAAATTATAATCGCTAAGGACGTGCGCTTTTATAAGGCAATTAAGGAAACCCTACCCCTTAAGGAAGAAGACTATAACGTTACGGTCTTTAATAAGGATAAGGATAATGCCGACCTTATAAAGGATATAATGCTATATCGCTTAAGCTATTACGAGACCTTAGGACGTTAGGATAATCCTAACCGTAACGAGAACGATAAATCGGGGGGGGGTAGGCCGGGTAGCCCTTAAGATAAGAGTAACGAGCTAAGGCAGCAGCAGGCTCCGAAGCTACTGCCCTTTAAGCAGCAATAGGCTTTATAGCTATTGCTACCGACCCCTTATTATACCCCCTCCCCGCCTATAATAACGATAGAGCTTAGCGATAATAATATAGATATCTTAATACTAGATACCTTAGTTTAAGGGCTAGAGGTGTACTTAGGAGAGACTATAGGAGTCTAAAGCAGCCTAGGGACGGCCCCTGCGGGTTACTTAAGGACTTTTCCGGAGACCCCGTAGCTAGAGATACGCTTAATTCCCTATACGCTAAATCCTAGTAGTAAGAGACCTACGGATTCCCCGCTTAAGGCACTATAGGCTAATAAGATATACCGACTTAATAATCGGCTAACTCGCTAATAGACTAGTTATATAATAGCGGTTAAGGGAGGGCCTTAAAGGACTATATTAAGGGCTTTAACGATAGAGCTTACTATTATAGACTAACGCCACGACCTATTTAGGCCGGGCGTATTAATAGCCCTTAGAGTGATTTACTAAAAGAGGGACTAATTTAATAACTTAGGTAACTAGCTAGTCCTCTCCGTATTTAGTGCGATAATCGCCGCTATAGAGGGTTCGCCGATAACCTAGAAATAGGCCCTTAAGCGGGATAACTACGAGACCCGCTAGCTACCCGCGATAAGGCGGGAAATTAATAAATTAAAGCAAAAGGAGGCCTAGAGCCTTATATATAGACTACTAAAGGCTTAGGTCTTTAATAGGAAATAGGTCTATCTCGAGAAGCTAGTTTAAGGCAAAGAACCCCTTATAAAGGCCCGTTAAGTCGTCCGAGGAGACTAAGACTTAAAGGATAGGCCTATAGAGGAACTCTATATAGCGGTAGCTTACTAAGCCTCGTTAAAGTTATTCGTAACTATCGTTACGATTAAGGACCTAAAATAAAAGCAATTTAATATTATTTACGCTTATATATATACGGAAGCCTAGGAGGAGGCTTTCGTTATATAGCCCTATAAGCTTAAGGATAGTATAGGCCGGGTTTGCAAGCTTAATAAGGCTCTATACGGTTATAGAAGCTCGCCTAAGTAGTAGTACGACTAAGTAAGCATAGACTTAAGAGAGCACGGCTTTAAGCGCCTTAAGACGGATAGGTATATCCTCCGCTATAAGGTAGGCGATATACTTACGATTATCTACGTAGATAATTTTATTATAGCGGCGCTAATAAAGGAAGCTATTAAGGCCGCGGCTAATATCCTAACCGGGCTATATAAGACTAAGTAGCTCGGCGAGCCTTAGGAATTCTTAGGCATTTAATTTAAAAGGGATAAGGCGGTAAGAACGATTCTTATACATTAAATAAGGTTCGCTAAGAAGATCCTTAAGAAATTCGGTTAAGAGGTTATAGGAGCTATAAGGGCACTATAGCTAGCGAGACTTAAGGTTCCTTATAACTAAAAGAGTTAAGAACCTATAATAAACACTATAGAGTAGCTACGCCGGACCGGCAGCCTTAATTACCTATTAATAAGCACTTAACCGGACATTACGTATATAGCGAATAAGCTCTTTAAGGCTAGTAGCAACCCGACGTATAACTATATAGCGATTATAAAGACGCTATAGCGCTATATTAAGGGCACCTTAAACTACGGGGTCGTAATAGGGGGGAAATACCCGGTCGAGGACCTTAAGCTCTAAGTATATACGGATGCCTCGTTTGCTAACGACTAAAGCACTCGTTGCTCTACGGCGGGCTACGTTATATTCCTTAGCGATAGGCCTATCTTTTAAAAGAGCAAGAGGCAAACGATTATAGCGACCTCGTTAATAGAGGCGGAGTTTATAAACCTTATGCCCGTAAGCATAGCGGCGATATAGCAATATTAGCTATTAATAAAGCTAGGCTAGCTATAGCTAAGTCTATCCGTGATCTTTACGGATAGCTAAAACGCGAGGCTTATAGTGCTAAATAGGAATAACCCGGCTAAGACTAAGTATATCGATATCCGCTATAAATAAATTATTTACCGCACTAATAAGGGCTTCTTTCGACTAGTATAGGTGCGGACTAATAAGATAATCGCCGATAGCCTTATAAAGGGACTCTTAAGAGAAAAACATAACTAATTCGTCCGGCAGCTAGGAATAAGGAAGGCGGCTAAATAGAGCTTTAAAGGGCTTTATATATAGACGGGGCGTTATATAAGCGGAATAGCTAGTTATAATTAGTTAGAATTAGAAAACACCGAGGTAGGTGTGATATAGGAGGGAGAGGCCATATCGTAAGGCTTTATATATATGTGCGCCTTATATGTGGCTGAGGGGAGGTGTTGTAAATATAAGGAGTGCATACGCCAGGGCCCCACACCTATTTCACTGCGAGAGCCCTGGGCGTAGCCCTAGCCCTTATTTGCAGGGGTCAGCCACACACATATAAGGGCACCCCTTCGCACACACATTCCTTCCTAGCGAGCTAGATACCATCATCATCTTCCAGAGCTCCCTTTTCCACACTCCCCCCCTCTCCCACGCACGCTCGTATACGGGCCTTGCTCTCTTTCAATGCCTCCCTCTACCACCCACTACCAAAGGCATCGACAGAGACGGCCATTAGAGGCAGTAGACTATGTACACGCGCACGCGCACAACCTTGCTCTGGCGCGCGCCATTTGCACCCCAGAAGAGCACGGCAGTCCCGCTACTGCATGTGCTTGCAGCCGCTTGTTGCACGGGCCATTACGTGCAGCACTTGCTTGCCCGCCTGCTCTGCTCTGCTCTGCTCTGCCTGCTACCTGCTAGTACTTGGACGGTACCTCTCGCCTAGGTACTCTGCACTTTTCTCCTCTCTACTCTTTGCTCTTTACCCTCCTCCTTCTTCCTCTCTTCTCTTCTTCCCGCCATCTTCCTCTCTTCTCTTCCTCCTCCTCCTCCTCCTCCTCCTCGACGCTGCTCTGCTCTTTCTCCATCTCTCATCACCCTCAACTGCCGTCTAACCCCAGCCCGGATCGAACAAAAAGAAAAGAAAAAAGAGGAACCCTCTCCCCGATCGCCCAAGCAGGCACGCAAGCGCCGCATTTCTCGCCGAGCCATCTGCGTACATACATACGTTCATTGTACATCTGGGAACCCCGACCCCTCTCGCCTCACATCCCATGTTCCCTGCAGAGAGAAGTGCTTGCATAGCCCCGACTGGTCCAGCTGGAACCCCCCGCCATCTGCATCATTGGGCCTCTCTTCCCCTCTTCACCTCCCCTCTCGCTCGTGTCCTTTGGTCATGACCATGTATACATGCTGTACGGATACAGTGAATTGATTCTTCCGAGCCCATCCTTCGTCACAGCAACTCTTGTACATTTCCGTATAAAATTATAAAATTAATAAAAAGCCATGGTCCTGTTCAAGCCCCATCACCCGCGCCCAGCACATGCCAGCCCGTCTCCGTACCAATCTCCCTCCCTGCCTTGACGCATTCCTTTTTTCTTTAATTGCCTCGCATTTAGAGCCTCATCTCGCTCCGTCCATGACCTCGACGGCCTATATGTACCAAGATGCATGTTTAGAGTGTCGAGTCTGGCCCTGGCTGACACCTCACCTCTTGCTCACACCCTCGGCCCTGCACGCCGCAAATGGTCCACGGCAAAAGGAAAGCTGCCAAAAACCTACAAACGTTGCCGGCGGGAACCATGGGAAGAAGCAAATATACTGTACACGCCTCTTGTCGGAAGCCAAACTCTCACCGACTTTGACTTACGTGCCGCGCGCACAAGGACGCGGCCCAGACGCGGCACCCCGTATATACACGCGACACGAAGCGGCCCTCGGTCCATCGACCACCCGCGTCTTCTCCCACTGCTCGCCACCATCTGTCCGTCACCTTCCACCGACGAGCCCGCATCCCCGCGACCCACACCGCGTCGACCCGCCCGGGCCCGGCCCTCCGTCATTGTCCCTTTGCCCGCCCTCCGTGCCCCGCCCCTCCCTCCTCCACGCTAGAAATAACCCTCGCGAGCCAATTCTCGAGACCATCATCACCCGGCCATCCACCTCATACGCGGCCTCGACCACAGCCACCTGCCCGGCCTCGACCACCTGCCCGGCCTCGACGACGACGCCCCCATGCAAAGCTGCCCGATGCCCAGAAACCACGCTGCCCATAGACGAGACACGGACAGACAGACCGGTCGACCGTCTTGAGACGCCCCATGTGCATGTGGCGCCCTGTATCCCCGGGCCTGCGTCGTCCTGCGACAGCCCTCCTCCTCCTCCTCCTCCACCACCACCCCGTTGTACCTGCGCTGTCGTCCCACGCCAATCGGCTGGCTCTGCGGCCAGGCCACTATGGCCGGCGGCTATCTGTCCAGCTTCAGCTTCCGTCCCACCGCCCAAGACAGAGCCAGCCATCGCTTCGACCAAAAGCCGCCCTCGCATACCTCGCCAAACTCCTTGTCTCATCAGGCCTCGGTAACCTCGTCCGGCCACCTGGCCGCCTTGTCGCCCGTCGCCCAGCCCCTTGGCACTCTTGGACTGCTCTTCGGCGCCTCGCTCCATGCCCTCCGCCCAATCCAAACCACTCGCTGCGCGGCTTTGATGTTTCCTCGAAACGCAAACGCCCGACCTGAAGCTCGTCCTGAACCAACTTGGTCCGCAGAGCGAGGGGGCCCTGATGCGTCACCTAGTCCTCAGCTGAGTATCCGAAACGGCACGAAGCCATGTCAAGGCCACAATGCTCTCGCGCCTGCAAGTAGTAGAACCATGTCCTGGCCTCTCTTGTGCCATGTCGTGCCGCAACTCCCCCGAATCAGGAGCCACGTCACTGGCCATCAGTGTCCATTTAGCCGACCAGCCCACTGCTCATTGCAAAACACGAGACGCAAAAGAGTCTTGTATTGGACGGTGCTAAAGCTGTTTGTGGCAATTGCCGAATACTGCTATTCAGTCTACACAGGGTCATTCGTCGTCGAGAGCACCAAGCATTCTCTCATCCATGGCCGTCCGGCCCGTCCCCTTCCCCAAGCTCCATGCTCGCCTTACTGGACCCCAGACGCCTACGGCTTCTTCAACGGGAGCTTCGTCTTCACCTCCTTGTCCGACCGCAAGCCATGTCTTGTGTCCGGGCCAGTTGAATCCACCTTGACGTCGTGATCGAGCCCATGGGCGGCATCGTCGTCGTCCCTGGCCGCAGCCGCCATCGGGTCGTTCTTGAGGACATGGGGCTCCTCTCGTTTAGGCGTGCTGACTGTCTGGTCCGCCCCGAGATGGTGTTCCCGCCCCGTCTCCTTGGTCGCGAACGCCGCATCGTCCTTGAGGGGGTGAGAACGGTTTGCCATGCCCGCCTGGACGGCCTGATCGTCCGTCAGTTTGTGCTGAGAAGCGGCCGCTGGCTGCGTCGCTGCGGGGTCGCTGTCCAAGTGATGCACGGCCCTGCTTGTGCCGCTGGGGGCAAGCCCATCACGCTCCAGCGGGTGCTCGCCGGGCTTGGGCCTGGGCTGGGTCAGAGGAAAGGACTTGAGGTTGTGGGTAGTGTCTGGAAGGCCGATGTCGACCAACTGGTCGTGCGTGAGCGAGTGTCGCCCAAGGAGCGCCGCGGCAATGGGCACGGGTTTCTGCGGGCTGGCCTCATCCACCCTGCTCCGTAGGTTGGAGGCGTTTGCTTTGTTGCCCTTGGGGTCGGCAGGGACCAGGTACTAGTTCTGGTCCAGACAGTGGACGAGAGGCACAACTCTGCCCGTTTGCACGGGCACGGCGGCCTTGCCCTCGTTGCCTGGGGCGGCGGTTTTGCGACCTCTGGGGTCCTTGTCATGCCGGCTCGAGAGCGGCGAAGTCCGGAGTCCTGAGCCGCCCGAGGACATGGGTGCTTGCGACTGGTACGGGCTCCGGACCGAGGCGTCTGGGTCGTGCAACTCCTTGAGCCGGAAGTGCTGCTTCTCCCGCAAAAGAATCTCTTGCTCGTCGCGCACCAGGGTCAGGCATGGACAACAGCAGCCGTCGAACCAGTCCGACACATCACCGCCATCGATGGCGTAAAAGGAGCGGACCGTTGTCTGGAGGCGGGCAAGAAAACAGCCGTAGACTGCCCATGCTTGTCAGCGTGCGTGCCGGCGGACAGGGCAGAACAAGGCGGCGTACAGGGCAGACACATGGCAAACTGGATACACTCGGGATTGCAGCAGCCCTGATCGGGGATTTTTTCGGCGTCAAGGCCGGCGAGAGACGAACGGAGGCGGGACGAGGTGCGGGAGTAGGCGCCGCATGGCCAGCATGTGGCCTCGAGGCAAGACTTGTTGAAGGTATCGCGGGCGCCGTCGGCAGCCTGCCACTGCCACTGCCTCCTGCGCTCCTCGGCAGTCTGCTTCTCCATCCTGGCAGCAGGGGAGGGCGTGTAAAGGGGCGTGAGACGGTGGTGATACCAAGCAGGAGGGTTCCGCAGGTGGCTGAACCGAGGATCCTGTGTCCAGTGAGGGTGAACCTGGTGAGCCATACTCGACCGGACGGACGGACCTAGGGTCAGACAAGGGCCCCCTCAATCAGTGGCAGGCAGGTGGCGGAGAGGCTAGTTGGACAGGCGTCAATGTCGACGACCTGGCGGTGGTGGTGTTGTAGCTCGGCTCTGTGGGCAGCCAAGAGAGGCGCGGGAGTGCGTCGTGAGCACTGAGCGAGTGCGTGGCGGCGGGAATGAGCGTGAGCCGCGGACAAGAGCCAGGGGCGAGTAAAAGGATGCAGAAGCAGACGATGTTTGGCTGAAAAGATGCAGAGACAAGAAGACGAGAGAGCGAGAGCCAGAGCGGCGAGAGACGTGGGACCGATGTCGAGCAAAGAAGAAGGCCTGGGCGAAGGGAGAAGAAGAGAAGGAAGCTGGAGAGTTTGACGAGCAGCAGAGAGATGGCCGGACGAGCGGCCGAGGCTGCCCTGGGAGGAAGGAAGGGCCCGTGAGGCTCGGTTGAGGGTTGACGAGGCGGCTCCTTCCACGTTGAAGGCCTCGGGGGCGTCACTGTTTTCGGGGGCACGGAAGGCATCATCAACCATCAACTGCCTCGATTCGAGGTCTTTGTTGTTACCTACCCAAGTCCACAGGTAGTAAGTAGTTACCTAGTAAGTACGCAAAACTGGCATTGTCTCGACGGGATAACTCGTCGGTTCAACATGTCGCGAAAACGACGCCAGGTCGGGGTCGCGATGCCGCGGGTGCCCTGAGCACCCATGTTGTACATACATGGCCCGCGTGGCTCCATGCTCTGCTCATCCGGCGACTGCGTCGGTCAGTGATTAGGGCCCTGATCCACAACGTCTCAAAAAAATCAATGCAGACATGCCCCTCGGATAAAAGAGTAACTGCACCCCGATTAGTAGCGTTTTTCGGTGTAAATTGAAGAATCCGAGCTCCTCCTTCCATAGCTGCATGTCTCCCCCTGTTCACGATATACCGAGCTAGTAGGGGCCGCTTATATACCTACAATAGGCAAAGATGCCTAAGAAAAGGTCGAATTCTGCCGTAGGCTGCCTTAAATAATTCTAGGCGGCGCGATACCGTTGTTATTAAGGCGCTCGCGAGGCTTTTTAAGGCGCCTAAGAGTAGTATCACGATAGCTTCTTCGCTCCTCGGCGACTTCTATAGCCGCTTAATAATCGAGGATAACGCTAACGACGACCTAAGGCAAGCTATAGCTATATTAGCTTTAGCATAGACCTTTGCAGCTAGTGGCCTTATTAATAAAGACCTTAGGGGTAGGGGTAAAAATAAGGCTATTACTATATATCGTGATAGTGATAACGGCAGCTTCTCTTAAGTCTCCCCGCAGCTATCTTAAACACACTGCTAATAACTCCTTATAGCACTAAACCTTATATTTAACGATCTTTTTCGTATGCTAAAGGCAGTCTTTTTCCGCCTTTATAGATAGCTTTATATTAATACTAGTATTAAAGCTACGAGGCATTAGATAGTTAAGTAGAAAGTCTTAGTATTCTTATAGATCTATACGTATAACGAACCTTAAAGAAACACGGTATACCGCTTTTAAATAAGTTAATCGTTAGTCTTAAGGGTATTTTATTAACTAATTGATTTAATAAGGCGTTTATATACTAAGTTCGTTCGCTAGCTAAAGCCGGGATATATCTCTTTAATTATAGAGTTCGATAAGAAGCTTATATAATTTAATAGCGCGATCGGCGCCCTTAACGGCATATATATTCCTACTTTTATCTTAAAGGTATTACGGAGTAAGCAGAGGCTAGTATATAGGTGCCGTCCGTAGTATTATAATAACAAGCTATAAAGAGCCTGCTTATATACGGCGGGTCCGTGTCTATATATACGGACCCGGCCCTCCTTACGTAATAAGGCTTAGGCCGCAGCCTAAGTCCCTATAACCCTATAAGTTAAAGACTTTAATATAATGCCCCCGCTCTCCGTGCCGCGCTATGTGGTTCGGAGCTATTATAAGGGGCTACTAGCTATTATAAAGTGCTGCCCGGTCCGCGGCCCGGCCGGCGCTAAACTCGCGTTATAGTAGGTAGGGCCGCATAATAGCGGGTTTAATAGCCCCACCCGCCGCCGCCGCCCGCCCTTACTAAGGCGGCCACCTATTAAGAGGCCCGTCCGCCTATTAAGCGGGCACCTTATCCGCCCTTAATAGCCCGGCGGCGTATTAAGCGGCCTGCCCGTCGTCGCGGTGTTCCGCGCCTTAAGCTAAGGACTAAGGGGTATAAATACCCCGTCCCTCCGCCTTTAACCCTCCCTTCCTTCCTCTTCCTCTTAGGCTACTAATAATAGTAGTAGTAGCAGCAGTAGTAGCAGCAGTAGCAGTAGCAGCAGCAGTAGTAATAGCGGCAGTAATAGCAATAGCAATAACAATACTATAAGTGTCGCCTTTTAGTATACGGAGTGAATACCCTTAAGCTAACCCTCGTAGAAATAATATATTATCTACGTCGTCGGTGCTTATATCGGAGCTCCTTAACGACATCGACCTTAAGTGCCGCACCCGTGCCGCTACCGCCGCCCGCATCGCCGCCGCCTTTTTAGCTACGCTCGCGCTAACAACACCCTTATAGGTAACCACGCCGTCGCCGGCACCCGCAACTCCACCCCACGGCAGCCCCCCTATTACCCTTAAGACCGTTAGTGTTACGGAATCTAAACGGCCACGCCCGGACTCCTTACTCTACTCTTAAAGAAGCCCTACGGAACCCCGCGATAGGAACGCCCGGAGCACGTACTATAAAGGTTCGCCTAAGGAGATACGATAAATATTACCGGTCGGACCCCGCTAAGGTTTCCGGGACATAACTATAGAGGGTTAGGAGCTTACTTAACTATAGTTTACGATATCTTTAACTAAGGGAGATACTATAAAAACTATTAAGCGGATTCCGCCGGTATTTTTAAGGGATTTTTAAGGATTTCCGCGGGATATCTTAACTATAGTTTAACTTATTTCTAACTATAAAAGCACCTTAAAAGATATAGGATAAACCTTACCGCGATTTTTAAGGGATATCTAAGGATATTTAAGGGATTTCCCCGACTATAGTTTATAGTATTTCTAACTGGGCTTATACTTAGTTTATTAAGCGATTTTATAAGGATATTTATAGTTTATTTTACGTATTATAAATAGTATAATTAAAGATCCTTAAAAGTAGCTTAAAGGATTAAGTATAAAGTAGTTAGCTATACCTTTAAAAATAAATAAGCTTTTTATTATTTTTAAACCCTTATATATAATTATATATAGTAATTAGTCTATTATACCGGCTTAACTAGCGGTAATTAGTTTATAGTACCGGCCCCGACTAGCGGTAATTAGTCTATAGTACCGGCCTTAATTAGCAGTAATTAGTCCGCGCTTTATCCCTTTATCCTTATACCGTAAAGCGTAGTAAATAGTAGCAATTCTTACTTATTTAAATAAAAATCCCTTAAATATCCGCTAAGCTAAAAGCGACTATATCGCACGATTAAGTACTTATCTTATAAGAAGTTA
>JAPEBW010002434.1:0-12163 GCA_027405785.1 Ophiocordyceps robertsii
CTTATATATAAAAGCTATATTTCTCCGGTAAGATATATAAGCTAGCTTTTCTTAACGCTTTTAGCACTATATCGACTTCCTTATAGTATTGCTTTAGCGTATTTAAGTAAATTATAATATTATCTAGATAAGCCGTGTAGAAACGGTTTAAATAAGGATTTAATATACTATTAATCCTCTTCTAAAAGGTTGCCGGTATATTAGTTAATCTTAAAGGCATAACTAAAAATTCGTAAAGTCCGTATTGCGTTCCGAAGGCTGTTTTAAATTCGTCTCTTTCTTTAATGCGTATTTAGCTATAAGAAGATTTAAGGTTAACCTTAGTATACCACTGCTTATTAGCTAGTCTATCTCTTATCTTGCTTATAAGAGGTAACGGAGTTTAGTTCTTTATCGTATCGTTATTTATTTCTCTAAAATCGATATAAAGTCGAGTTTTTTCTTTATCTTTACTATTCTTCGGAGCAAATAATATAGGAGCTCTATACTTTAATTTAGTCTCTTTAATATAACCTTTTCGTAGGTTTTTATCGATATATTCTTTTAATAACTTTAAATGCTTTTTATCTAAGTTCTATATCTTATAAAATCTAGGCTTAAAGCCTTCTTTTAACTTAATTTCGTAATCCTAACTACCGCGTAGTAGTAGTCTATCTTTAGGTAGCGGCGTAAATATATCGAAATATCTCTTTAGTATATTTCTAGGTATTTTTAGATAACGATCCTTAAAGTGTTTTAAATTAATAGTACCTTTTAAACGTCTCGTGTACTATATTCGCTCTTTAAGGTGTTTTAAATTAATAGTACCTTCCGAACACTATAAGCTCTTCTTATATATCTTATTCTTAATCTTTCTCGTATTCCGTTTCTTCTTAATCTTATTTTTCTACTTAGGGTATTGCTACTTAATATCCTTTAAGGTATTTAATAGATTTTCTCTTAATAAATTATAAGTAGCTTTATAATTATCTCCGGGGCTTTTAGTTTCTTTATTAAGGTTCGGCGTTGTTTTCGCTTATATTATACTAGTCGTAGTCGTATTATCTTTCGTCGTATTAGTCGTCTTATCGTTTTTCGTTACGATATCTATTATTGCGATATTTATATCTATATAGGAAGCTTTATTATCCTTATCGTTACTATTCCTTATATAGTTATCGTTAGGTATTGCCGTATTTAAATTATTCGAGGGTTTTATTCCGGGTTCGTCCTCTATTAGACTATAAAGAGGGATATTTAAGGTATCGTCTTTAAACCTTAAAAGGCCTTTATCTTAATCTATTATAGGATTATATTTCCGTAAAAAGGGTAGTCTTAATATAATATTATAGCTAATAGCTAAGACGTCGAAGGAATCTTTAAAGTTATAAATCCCGATCGTATACTTAAGAGGATTAGTCTTTAATATAATCTTACTATTATTATACTTAAAGGGTAATCTTTCTACTAAAAGAAGCATATAAGGCTTATCCTTTCTTCTATAACGTAATTCTAAACGATTTACTATTATAGGGGAAATATAGCTACTTATCGCACCGTAATCTACTAATACGTTAAGGCGATATCCTCTTAATTTTAATAAAAGGGTCATTTTTATACTTCGAGAATTATTATTTAATATAAGTAAGTTCTATTTACTAAGAAATAGCCTTATTATTCTTAAGCTCCTTAGGTTTTTGCCTTGTCTACTAACTTCTCGGTAGATCTTAATTCTTTTTACGGAACTAGTTTATCTAAGTAACTAAGCTCTTTATAAGCTTTAAAAACTAAATTCTTACTAGCTTTATAGTTCTTAACTGCTTTACTAATAATATTAACACCTTTAATACGATTAATTTCTCTTTATCGTTTTTAGTCGTTAAGCTCTTATTACTTAGCTTTTAGCTAATTCTTAAGTATTTTATTCGAGAATTCCTTTGCTCGTAGTAGTATTTCTAAATTATAATTCTTATTGCGAAGATTATAATTAGTCTCGAAATACTTTCTGCATCGTTTAAACGTATCTTTAATAGCTAGGTTAAGGAATTCCGTATCTTCCTTAAGCTTATCGGCTAGCTCGTCGTTCTTTTTTTTAAGATCGTCTTTATCTTTAATTAGATTAGTAATATACGTAGAAAGAGATACGTAATCTTCCTTTAGCTTAATTATCTTATTCGTTAAAGCTAGGTTACTATCTTAAAGGTTTTCGATAGTTATTTCGTTATACTACTTAAAGAGTAAAAGTTATTCGATTTTAAGTCGATTATCGATATTTTCTTATAAAAGTTCTTCTTTATCGGCTTCGATATCCTCCTTAAGGTTTTCTATAAAAACCTTAGTATTAGTAGTAAGTTCTTTAGTCGTTATCGCGGGTTTATTATAAGTCTTCCTTAATTTAAGAAACTAGCCGCTTCTTTACTTATCTAAAAGGTATATAAGGCAGTTATTATCGTAGTATCTAGTTTAAGATAACTACTTATACGCCTTATCCTTAATAGTAATTACTATATTAAGATATTCTATAAAAGAAGCGTAAGGCCCGTCGTTATCTTCTTTTTTAAAAGAGGGCTCGTCGTCTATTTCTTATAAATCGAGGTCTTTAGGATTATAGCTATTATCTTCTATATTCGAAGGTATAACGTTCGTACTAAAATAAGGAGCGTTTTCGTCGTCTTCGTTAATAGTCTATAAGGAAGTTCTATACTTATAATTATCCTTAGTCTTAAAAGTATTTCTTTACTAGCTATCTAGGCTTTTAGCTTTTAACTTAATCTTAGGTTCTTCTTTATAAAGACCCTTTATAAGCGAATTAGTCTTAAACGGACTAAGGGTTAGCATAATAAGCTTTACGTCGATATCGGTATCCTTAGTTAAAGGTAGTAGTGTTATATATCGCGGATTATAGGCTAAGAGGGCATTATTCTTACAAATAGGTATATTCCTTCCCTTAAAGAAATTCCTCTTTTTAATATAGTCTCTTGCGATATAGCCTTCCTTTATATAATTAAAGCATCGAATAGCTTTTCTAGCGTGCTTTAGCGGGCTCGCTTTAAGGGTATTTAGGTCTATTGCGTTATAACTTAAGTCGCGTTTTTGCTTTTTATTATTTTTCTCAATAACCCCGCCGGGAGTTAAACGGTGTTTTCTCTACTGCCGGCGTTTATACTACTTATCGTCTATCCGGACCGCTAGACTAATATAGTCTAATAGCGTCTCTAGCCTATCTAGGCGGTAAATTTCGTCTTTAACTTCTTCCTTTAGTCCTTCGTAAAACGTAGCTATAAGGGCATCGTCTTCTTATTTTAGCTTAGAAGTTATCTATCGGAATCGAGCTACGTAAGCCGATAAGGATATAACCTACCTAAAGCTTCTTAATTTATGCTCTGCTAATCGTTGCTTCTTTATAATTCCGAACGTTTTTCGTAGAGCTTCTTTAAAGTTATCGAAATTCTTAAAAATATTCCTCGTCTTAAAATTCCTATCTTTAGGACTATTATCTATATAGTCCCTAAGAATCAGTTCGAACTATATTGCAGCTAGGCCTTATAAGTAACTAAATATAAATATAATATTTATTACTTCTTGATTTATTATAGTAAGATAAAACTAAAAATAAGCTTTAAGAGAGGTAATAAACTCTTATAGCTTAGCTAATTCTTTAGTATAAGGTTTAGGAGCTTTAATCTTTAAAATAGAACTACTATTTATAGAACTTATAAGGGGGTAAGAAAGTTCTAACTACCTCGAACTAGCTTGCGGCTAATTAGTCGGCTATAATATCGCAAAAGCAGATATTTCTTCTTTTATTTATTATAATTAAATAGACGTAATTATAATAAATACCTTTTCTTTTATTAAATAACTTAAAGAACTTACTAAGTATAAAATACTAAGTAATCTTTATTAAAGCTATTCGATCGTAAAGATTCTCGTAAGCTAGTTTTATATTACGAAACCCTTAGCGTTTCTCGTACGCTAAGTAGTCTCGTATAATTTATCTAATTTAAATTTACTTGCTAAAAGGGATAAAGAAGACTTAGTGCAGACTACTAAACCGAATAAAGTAAGGGTATCTTATTATACTGATTTCTCGGGTTAAAACTAGCTAAAAAAGAAGAAAGAAGGAAAGGAAAGAAGTTAAGGGAAAGAGGAGCGAAAACCTCCTTTTATACTTTTCTAAGGCTACTTAAAGGTTCTACTTTTATATGCTTTTATATGCTTTTATATGCTTTTATATATTAAACTATAACTTATACCCCGTATTACTTATAAGGTCACTAAACCACTTCTTAAGCTAATAGAAATAGCTTATACTATTTCTATTACTAATTATAAGTAATATACGCTTTATTACTTACGACTAGCCTATAAGACTAAATATCCTTATCTTAAAACCTTCTA
Source organism: Ophiocordyceps robertsii (assembly GCA_027405785.1). Classification (NCBI taxonomy): domain Eukaryota; kingdom Fungi; phylum Ascomycota; class Sordariomycetes; order Hypocreales; family Ophiocordycipitaceae; genus Ophiocordyceps; species Ophiocordyceps robertsii. The sequence goes on from JAPEBW010002434.1 coordinate 4,381, forward strand.
TAAGATTCTATCCTCTTTTAAAGTAAGGCCTCCTGCCTTAGCTTTATACGAGGTATCGGTCGATTATATAAGGTATCGGTCGATCTCTGCGATATAAATCCCGTTGCTAGCTAAAGCTAACTTAAGCCGAATATAAGCGCGTCTAGCCTATACCGCTTATAGCCGATACTAGCCGTCTCTAACCGTTAAGCTATATCGTCTCTCTTTATAACTACCGGTATCTACTTTAATAGTTATAACTCGTAACTAGCGGTATTTACTTTACTAGTTACTCCTTTATATCTAGCGGTATCTACTTTACTAGATATTAGTACTTTTAGTACTTAGGATTACTAACAGAATAGGGTTTCCGTTATATTAAGTCTTAGTTAAAGATTATCCTTTTTAAAATCCCTTAATTAACGCGGAGTAGCTTAGTATATAATACTTATATTTAGTTTTTTACTATAAACTAATTATTACTTAAGATAAGGAGATATATCTTTAAGAATATATTAGTTATAATTCGTAAAGTATTAAAGAAGTTCTTTATAAGATCTTTTTATAAGAATTATTCGGCTTAAACTACTAAAAGCCCGGTAATAAAGTTTATTGCTATTATATAATATAAAACTAGCAAACTTTAAATTAGGATAAGCTACTTAAATATTATATACTTTAATTAGTTTAGTTATAGTAATAAGTATTATAGCTATCTATAACTTTATCTATATATCTATAAATCTAGAAGATTAAAAAGCTCTTAAATAGATCTTATTATATATAAGTACGGCCGGTATAAAAATATTTAGTATAAGCGTCTTTAACGAGTTCCTTAATATAAGTCTTAAAGATATATAGTCTCTAGCGTTTATTACTTTTTATAAAGTATAGTAACTTTTATTATTAAAGGAATAAGAGTTTAAGGATACTATTCTTATTAATAAGTTATATAATAATCTTTACTTATTATATATCCTTTACTTATCCGTTATTTATTTTTTAACGGAGCGGTAATTCGATTAATACTTCCGTATAAAAGAATATATAGTCTATCGTCTTATCTTCTTTTATACGTTTTAATTCCCCTTCTTAGTTTAAGGATACTAGCTTATCGTCTAAATATAGTAAATAGAAAAGAGCGTTTAGTATAACGTTTTTAACGCTTAAGATATAGTATACTTTAAGCGGGAATTAGCTTAAGTATTAAAAAGCAAGGACTATCTTATTATTAGATTTTATATTAATAGAAAATAAGGATTTTTAATATATAATTCTATAAGTACTCGCATAATCCGTAAAAACGACTACTTAGAGCGTTCTTATTAATAGTACTATAGTATATAGCTTATAGACCGCTTATATTAAACTAGCTACTTTAAGCTTTATAAGCTAATATTTAGGTTCTCCGCTTTAAAAGGCGCGGCTTAAGTAAATAAAAGGCTAGACCTTAGTTTAAGCTAGTAAAGTCTTTTTATCTTATTTTATACTTTCTTTTAAGTAAAAGGCTATAGCTATTACTTTATATTCTTACGATATATCGATTTAGATAAATAGTTATTAAATAAGGTTAAAAGAGTAAATTATTTAAAGCTTAGTAAGTTTTTTAGTTAAACTCGCAAAGGCCTTTTTTTTTGTTTTAAAGTAAGCTAAAAAGCGGCTTTCGCGGTATATTATACTTATCCTTAGCCCTTTAAGGAGACTCCTTCTTCCTATCTTATTTAAAGTAACTTTAGCTTTAATTTTTATAAGACGTTAACTTCCTTAGCGAAATACGGGACTATATACTATAGCTATTTAGTAAGGCTAATCTATTTCTTAAGCTATTAAAGGTTCTTTAAAAACGCGATATCCCTTAAGCCTTATATATATTTATTTGTATTTATTAATCTAATAGCGTTTACTTTAAATTTAAGGAGTTATATAGATAAGTACGCTAAAAAGAATTTTGGTTTAAATAAGTTAATATTATAGTTATAGAATATATAAAATACCGCTTTTAAGTATGAAAAGTATTTTTTAGCTATATTAAAGTAGATTATAATATCGTCGATATAAGCCGCCGCGTATTTTTAGTATTTATAAAAGACGTTATTAATAAACCTTTAAACATATACTAAAGAGTTTCTAGAGCCTATAAGTGTTATAAGCGATCTTTTTAGCCTGTAATAGCTTATAACTATAAACTTTTCTTAATAGTCTTAGTAAACTAAGAACTAGTAAAAAAACAATTATACGTTTACTATATTAATAAACTTCTTTCCTTAAAAGCGTTTAATTATATCGCATTAAAGCGTTATTAAGTAGGCGTTTAAGGTAGTAATAGCATTAATCCTCTATAAATATATAACTACTTATTCTTTTTTCTTTTTATTTATAATTTTTTATACTATATACTACGCCTTACGGCGTAAAGATAAGGGGATAGGGCGCGGACTAATTACCGCCGGTTAAGGCCGGTACTATAAACTAATTACTACTAGTTAGGCCGGTATAATAAACTAATTACCGTATATAAACGTATATAAGGGTTTAAAAATAATAAAAAGCTTATTTTTTTTAAGGTATAGTTAGCTACTTTATACTTAGTTCTTTAAGCTAATTTTAAGGATCTTTAACTATATTATCCTTCCGTTTATTATTAGTATATAAATAAACCTTAGATATCCTCGTAAAACTGTTTAATAAACTAAATATAAGCTTAATTAAAAATACTATAAACTATAGTTAAGAAAATCCTTTAAATATTCTTAAATATCCCTTAAGAATTATAGTAAAGTCTGTCTTATATCTTTTAAGGTGCTTTTATAGTTAAAAACGGGTTAAACTATAGTTAGGATATCCCGTAAAAATCCTTAAATATACTTTAAAGATATTAGCGGAATCCGCTTAGTAGTTTTTATAGTATCTTTTATAGTTAGAAACATTATAAACTATAGTTAGATAGGCTCTTAAGCCTTTATAGCTATATCTTAAAAACCTTAGCAGGGTCCGACCGGTAATGTTGATTATATCTCTTTAAGCAAGCTTTTATAATGCGTGCTTTAAGGGTTCTTATTATAGGGTTCCGTAAGGCTCTTTAAAAGTAAAGTAAGGAGGCTAAGTATAGCTGTTTAGATTCCGTAATACTATAAATATTAACGCCGTAAATAAAGTTAGCTTATAAACTTGTTTTAATTGTTCTTACTTAGTTAGCTAACTAAATATTATATTTATTACCTTTTTATCCTTATTCCTTAATAGATATAATCTTAATATAACTTATTAATATTACTATCCTTTTATTAAGGGAATATATATATATTTAGACTTATTTATATATACTCCTCCCTTGTTTTTTTAAAAGTAGGAAAACGATTAAAGGATATCTTAAACCTTTAATACGTATTTTAAGTTCTTAGTATAAATTTAAACGCTTTTATTAGTAGTAAGTTTAAGTAAGTCCTTAGTTCGGCCGATTTTAAGCTTATAGTTTACTATAAGATCCTTTTATAAGAAGTTCTTAATAAGGTTTATTTTATCCGGGTTTTTTATAAAGACTTCCGCTAAGGGAATAATAGTATTAACCTCCTTATATAGCTAAACCGACTTATTAAGGTCCGTAATTATCCTTACGTTTTAGCCTTAGCGGAGTACTAGTAGTTCTTTAAAATAGTTTATCGCTATAAAGCTTTTATAATTCTTTATTATTATCCGGGCGAGCTTAAGGTCGTTAAGAAAGAATATTATATTATGCCTTAATAGCGGCGCCCGGACTTATATAAGTAAGGCGTAGCTAAAACTAGCTAAAATCTTTATAATAAGTAAGTAGATTACTTATTTATATATTTTTAGTCTTAGCTAAATTATCTTAACTTTAGCTTTAATTCTTTTATAAGCCTTAATTTATAAAACTAATATAAAGTTAATTAGGTCCTTTTAATAAGCAACTAAAAAATCTTAGCTAAGGAATATATTAACTACTAAGCGTTTTATTATTTAAGCGCTAATTATTACTTTCGCGACCGCAAAGCTACTATTTAGCCTTCTTAGTATATATATAGTAAATTCTACTTATTTAATAGTAGCTGTTCTTCTTACTCTTTAGATAAGAATTCGTTAAAAGGAGTTTATAGTTACGTCTTAAAAAGTCTTTACTAAGTCGGCTTAAATAAGGCTTTAGTTTGCCTTAGTATTTATATAGGCTTTAATACTTATCCCGGGCCTTTTTTTTTATAAACTAATAAGCGTATATAAGTAAATTTTAACGGCTTATTATTAAGGCTTAATAGTTTAATATTAAGAGAAGCCTTAACTATTTAAACGCTTTATAGCTTTTAAATAACTACTTATTATATTAAGCTATATTATTATATAGCAACGTTTTAGCTTAAGTTAAGGGGGTGTTTATCTTTAATATATAAATAAAGTTTATTTTTCAAGGAGAATACTTTACTATAAAATCTATATACCTTATAAGTCTTTTTAACTAAATTTACTATAATATAGATTATAGTTTCCTTTAAGCTTTTATCGGTATCTATTTAAGCTCTTTTTATATCGTACTTTTCGTTCTTTAAATTGTTATTAATCTTTATTATAGTTCTTCTTTTAATTATAAGGTATACTTAATTTAGTTTTAGTATTAATAAGCGTATAGTCTTAAAAGTCTTTCTTCTTTTAAGCTAAAAAACCTTAGCTAATATCCTTAGCTATTTAAACGGGGTTTTTCTTTAACTTAGTAAACGCTATAAGGCTAATAGTATATCCGCTTTTATTAAGCAGTTTAAACATATAACTTATAGTCTTAATAAGCCCTTAATAAATAGTTAAGGCGTCTTAAACTATCCTTTAAGTATATATAAAGTACGGCTAGTTAGTCCTCGCTTTTTTATAGGTTAAACTTATTTATTTCGCGTTAATAAGTACTTTTAAGATTCTTAAGTATATTTAACTTATAGCTAAGGAAGAACTTCCTTATATTTATTAATCTTTTTATTTATATCCTTATTTCTTATAAAATAGTATAAAGACTTTTATAAATAGACGTCTAGCTTTTAGTAAATTACTATTATTAAGTAGTTTAGCTAATAAAGCACGGCCTTAGCTTTATATTATAAGCGCGATATTTAAGACTTAAAGTCGGACCTTACTACTATATCTTTAATAATAAAGTGCTCCTTATTAAGTGCTTATATTACTATATTTAAGCGGATTTTAAACCGTTTTTATAAGGCGGAGATCTATCGGCTTAGTTTAATACTAAGCTTACTAAGCTTTTCTTATTATAGTTTTAAGAAGTCTTTAAAATACTATTCCGCCGCGCTTTTTTTAAAAAAGAAAGGTAATTAAATAGCTAATTAATCCGTATAAGCCTCGCCTTTATTAGCGTTTTAGCGGATATAGTTAATAAAACGGTTTACTCCTTAAAATATACTAGCTTTATTATTTTTTTAGACTTTATTAAAGAATACTTTTAGTAGTCTTAATAAGTTAAATCTCTTTATATCCTTAGCTTATAGTAAAGGTTTTTTTTAAGGCTTAGTAAGCGCGTTTTTTATTCTTAGTGCTTAAAGGAGACTAAAAAATTATTCGTTTAATATTACTACTATTTTTATTTAAGGGCTTAAGGCTATACTTAGTCTTAGTATCTATGCGCTAAGTATAAATAGGTTTAAGTTACTTAAAGTATTGCTTACTATATCTTTATTGCTTATTATTAAGGTCTTAGTCTTAATACTCTCGCTAAGTGCTTAACCTTTTATTTTATACGCGTCTTAAAATCCGGTATACTATAAGGCTTTAAGTATAAGAGGCTTATTTTTATTAATTAAGAGTCTTAAAAAGTAAAAAGATACTTAAAACCTTATTTATAAACTACTAAAAGCTTAGGTCTTTAATAAGAAATAGGTTTACTTTAAAAAGCTAGTTTAAAGTAAAGAACCCCTTATAAAAGCTTATTAAGTTGTTTAAGGTAACTAAGATTTAAAGGATAGGCTTATAAAGAAGCTTTATATAGCGGTAGCGTACTAAGCCTCGTTAAAGCTATTCGTAATAATCGTTGCGGTTAAGGACTTAAAATAAGAATAGTTTAACGTTATTTACGCTTATATATATATAAAAGCATAAAAAGAGGCTTTTATTATATAGCCTTATAAGCTTAAAGATAGCAACGCTTTTAATTAGCGCGGCTATAGCGGACGAGGCTAAATAGCTATATTAAATTAAGAAACTACTAAGTATTCTTTAAAGCGGATTTTTAGTTAAAGCTTATAAACTAAACTTTATTAATAGTATATAGTAAAAATATTTACTAAGCTTATTATTTTAAAGAAAAAGTAGCTTTATTATAAGCTTTATCTAAAAGGTATTTCGCGGGTAAGGAGCTAAAAGGTTTTAAGGTCGGCTTATCCTTACTCTTTTTATTTAAAGATAATTAATCCGTTTAAGTAGTACTAAATTTAGTTTACTTAATTATATAAGTTTTATTATTTTATAGTTTATTCTTTATTAGTATTTTAAAAGCAGACTGCTTCTTAAAAGGTAGTAGTCTTAGCTTAGCTAAGCAAGACATATTTTATATCCTATTTAGCTTTATAAGCTATCGCGGTATAATACTTTAAAAAAAGGTAAAGAAGATAATTAAACCAATATACTAAGTAGGCCGCGGCCTTTTTTACTCTTATAGCTTACTTATCTTAAAGTTTTATTATAAGCATATTAAAAAAAAGATATTTTATAATATAATAAGAAGGGTTACTATTATACTAATAAATAAAAGTCCGCTAATAACACTTAATAGTATTACTACCCCTTATACTAGCTTTATAAAGCAACCGCACTACTAGTTTAATAAAGTCTCGCCCCTGCTTAGCTACTAGCCACCTTATAACTATCCCCCCTTTATAGTAGCACGTCTTTAAGCTACTATTAATTAACACGCCTTAAGCGCTTACTTATAGGCCCCGGTTCCTATAAGCAGGGATACCTTAGCTAACGCGGGCTTTTAAGGCATAACGCGCCGCGCCCTTTAGTCTTTATAGTTACCCGTAAGCCTAGCTGCCCGACGTCTTATTATTTACGCCTTAAGTCTTATGCCCCGCTTTGCTACGCGCCCGTTACGTAGCTACCGCGCGCCTGTTATATGCTTGCCCTATTAGTTTAACGTAGCTAAGCTAGTGCTATCTATTGCCCGGTCTTAAATAAAGAGCTGTAGTTAAATATTATAATTATAATATAATAAGAGGGGTTGCCGTCGCATTAATAAATAAAAGTCCGCTAATAATACTTAGTAGTATTACTGCTCTTTATACTAGTATAATAAAAACCTTATTTTATTAGTAATCCTAAGTACTAAAAGTACTAATATCTAGTAAAGTAAATACCGCTAAAAATAAAGGAGTAACTAGTAAAGTAAATACCGCTAGTTACGAGTTATAACTATTAAAGTAAATACTAGTAGTTATAAGAAGGGATAATATAGCTTTATGGTTAAAGATAGCTAGTATTGGCTATAAGTAGTATAGGTTAAATACGCCGATATTCGGCTTAAGCTAGCTTTAGCTAGTAATAGGATTAGTATTAAATAAATCGACTAATACCTTATATAATTAACCGATACCTTATATAAAGCTAAGGTAAGAGGCCTTTTTTTAAAAGAGGATAAAATCTTATAAAAGGTTTTAAGATAAGGATATCTAATTTTATAAGCTAGTCGTAAGTAATAAAGCGTATATTACTTATAACTAGTAATAAAGATAGTATAAGCTATTTTTATTTGCTTAAAAAGTAGTCTAGTAACCTTATAAGTTATATAAGGTATAAG
>JAPEBW010002435.1:0-12164 GCA_027405785.1 Ophiocordyceps robertsii
CGGCCTACTAAGTATACTAGTTTAATAATCTCCTTTACTCTTTTTTAAGGTACTATACCGCAATAACTTATAAAGCTAAATAAGATATAGAATAAGTCTTACTTAGCTAAGCTAAGACTACTACCTTTTAAGAAGTAATCCGCTTTTAAAATACTAATAAAGGATAAACTATAAAACGATAAAATTTATATAATTAAGTAAACTAAATTTAGTATTACTTAAACGGATCGATTATCCTTTAAATAAAAAAAGTAAGGATAAGCTAACCTTAAAACTATCCGGCTCCCCGCCCGCTAAATACCCTTTAGATCGAGCTTATAATAAAGTTACTTTTTCCTTAAGATAATAAGCTTAGCGGATATTTTTACCGCGTATTGCTAATAAAGTTTAGCTTAAAGGCCTTAACTAAAAATCCGCTTTAAGGATACTTAGTAGTTTCTTAGTTTAGTATTACTATTTAGCCTTATCCGCTATAGCCGCGCTAATTAAAGCATTTTCGGGACTCTCGATTAATAAAAACGAGCCTCTTATACTAAGGGCCTTATAGCGCACCGGATTCCGGGACGCGTATAAAACGGAAAGTTAAGCGCTTAGCGAAAGTATTAAGACTAAGACCTTAATAATAAGTAATAAGGACGCGGTAAGCGATACCCTTAGCGGGCTAAACCTATTTATATTAAGCGCGTAGATATTAAGACTAAGTATAGTCTTAAGCCCCTTAGTAAGAATAATAATAATATCGAATAAATAATTCCTTAGTTTTCTTTAAGCACTAAGAAAAAAAGACGCGCTTACTAAGCCTTAAGAAAAACCTTAACTATAAGCCGAGGACGTAATAAGATTTAACTTATTAAGACCTTTAAAAGTATTATTTAATAAAGTTTAGGAAAACGATAAAGCTAATATGTTTTAAGGAGTAAACCGTTTTATTAACTTTATCCGCTAAAACGCTAATAAAGGCGAGGCCTATACGGATAAACTAGCTATTTAATTGCCTTTTTTTTTAAGGAAGTACGGCGGAATAGTATTTTAAGGACCTCTTAAAATTATAATAAGAAAAACTTAGCGAGCTTAGCGTTAGACTAAGCTAATAAATATCTGCCTTATAAAAACGGTTCGGAATCCGCTTAAATATAGCGATATAAGCACTTAATAAAGAGTACTTTATTATTAAGGATATAATAGCGGGATCTAACTTTAAGTTTTAAATATCGCGCTTATAATATAAAGCTAAGGCCGCGCTTTATTAGCTAAACTACCTAACTATAGTAATTTACTAAAAGCTAGATATTTACTTATAAGAATCTTTATAATAATTAATAGGAAACGAGGATATTAATAAATAGATTAATAAATATAAGGAAATTCTCCTTTAGCTATAAGTTAAATATACTTAAGGATCTTAAAAGCACTTATTAGCGTAAAAGAAATAGGTTTAACTTATAAAAAGGCGAGGGCCGACTAGCTATACCTTATATATACTTAAAGGATAGTCCGGAACGCCTTAGCTATTTATTAAAAGCTCGCTAGGATTAAGGGTTACGTTTTTAAACCGCTTAGTAAAGGTAAATATACTTTAGGCCTTAAAGCGCTCGCTAAGTTAAGGAAGAAACCCGCTTAAATAGTTAAGAATATAAGCTAAGGTCCTTTAGCTTAAGAGAAAAAGGACCTTTAAGACTATACGCTCGCTAATACTAAAGCTAAAATAAGTATACCCCGCGACTAAAGAAAGAACTATAGTAAAGACTAATAACTATTTAAGGGATAAAAAGTATAATATAAAAAGAGCTTAGTTAGATATTAACGAAAGCTTAAAGGAAACCGCAATCTATATTATAATAGACTTAGTATAGGAGGTAGATAGAGCGTGCGGATTTTACGGCGAAGTATTCCCTTTAAAGAATAAGCTTTATTAATACGTTAAAGATAAACACCCCCTTAACCTTAACCGAGACGTTACTATATAAAGACGTAGCTTAGTATAAAAAGTAGTTATTTAGAAGCTATAAAGCGTTTAAATAGTTAAGGCTTCCCTTAACGTCTAGCTATTAAACCTTAATAAGCCGTTATAATTTACTTATATACGCTTACTAGTCTATAGAAAAAAAGGGCCCGGGATAAGCATTAAAGCCTATATAAATACCGGGGTAAACTAAAGCCTTATTTAAGCTAACTTTATAAAGACCTTTTAAGACGTAACTATAAACTCCTCTTAACGAATTCTTATTTAAGGAGTAAGAAAGATAGCTACTATTAAATAAGCGGAATTTACCGTGTATATACTAAGAAGGCTAAACGGTAGCCTCGCGGTTATAAAAGTAAGGATCGGCGCTTAAATAGTAAAACGCTTAGCGGCTAATATATTACTTAGCTAAGACTTTTTAGTTCTTTATTAAAAGGACCTTATTAACTTTATATTAGTCTTATAGATTAAGGCCTATAAAGGGATTAAAGCCGAAGTTAAGATAGTCCGGCTAAGACTAGCGATACGTAGATAGGTAATCTACTTAATTACTATAGCGAATTTAGCTAGTTTTAGCTACGCTTTACTTATATAAGTCCGGGCGCCGCTATTAAGGCGTAATATAATATTTTTCCCCGATAACCTTAAGCTTACTTAGATAATAATATAGGATTATAAGAGCTTTATAGCGATAAACGATTTTAAGGAACTACTAATACTTTACTAAAGCTAAAAAGTAAGGATAATTATAAACCTTAATAAGTAGTTTTAGCTATATAAGGAGGTTAATACTACTACTCCTTTAGCGGAAGCCCTTATAAAAAATCTAGATAGAATAAACCCCGCTAAGGACTTCTTATAAAAAGATCTTACTATAAACTATAAACTTAAAATCGGCCGAACTAAGGACTTACCTAAACTTACTACTAACGAAAGCGTTTAGATCTATGCTAAAGACTTAAAATATATATTAAAAGTCTAAGATATCTTTTAATAGTTTCCCCGCCTTTAAAAGGACAAGGGAGTAATATATATAAATAAATCTAAATATATATATATTCCTTTAGTAAAAGGATAATAATATTAATAAGTCGTATTAAGATTATACCTATTAAGCGATAAAGATAAGAAGGTAGTAAATACGATATTTAGCTAGCTAACTATATAAGGCCGATTAAAATAAGTCTATAGGCTAACCTTATTTATAGCGCCGGTATTCGTAGTATAAAAGATAGTAAATAAAAAGGAAAAAAGATAAGTAGTTATAGACTTACGGGGGATTAACGCCGTTATTACCTTAAACGCTTACTTAATACCCCTTTAAAGCGATATAATTAAACGCCTTTAAGGAAAGAAGTTTATTAGTGCGGTAAACGCACGATTATTTTTCTACTAGTTCTTAGTTTACTAAGACTACTAAGAAAGGTTTATAGTTATAAGCTATTACGGGCTAAAAAGATTACTAATAATACTTATAAGCTTTAAGAACTCCCCGGCATACGTTTAAAGGTTTATTAATAACGTCCTTTATAGATACTAAAAATACGCGGCGGCCTATATTAATAATATTATTATCTACTTTAATATAACCGGAAAATACCTTTAATATTTAAAGGCTATATTCCGCGCCTTTTACGACTATAATATTACTTTATCCGGACTAAAGTCCTTCTTAACGTACCTGTTTATATAGTTCCTCGGATTTAAGGTAAACGCTATTAGCTTAATAAATATAGATAAACGCGTATAGGCTTTAAGGGATATCGCGTTCTTAAAGAACCTTTAATAGCTTAAGAAATAGATCGGCCTTACTAAGTAGCTATATTATATAGTCCCGTATTTCGCTAAGGAAGTTAATATCTTATAAAAATAAAAGATAAAGCTACTTTAGTTAAGATAGGAAGAAGGAGTCCCCTTAAGGGGCTAAGGATAGGCTTAATACGCCGCGAAAGCCGCTTTTTAGCCTACTTTAAAAGAAGAAAAGGCCTTCGCGATTTTAATTAAAAAAACTTACTAAGCTTTAAACGATTTACTACTTTAACCCCGCTTAATAACTATTTATCTAAATCGATATATCTTAAGAATACGGAGTAGTAGCTATAGCTTTTTACTTAAAAGAAAGCACGGAATAGGATAAAAAGACGCTACTAGCCCGGACTAAAGTTTAGCTTATCGTTTACTTAAGCCGCGCCCTTTAAAGCGGAGAACTTTAATACTAGCTTATAAAACTTAAAGTAGCCGGTTTAGTATAAGTAGTACGTAAGTTATATACTATAGTACTATCCGTAAGAACGCTATAAGTAGTTGTCTTTACTAACTATATAAGCACTTATAGAATTATATACTAAAAATCCTTATTCTTTATTAATATAAAATCTAATAATAAGCTAGTCCTTACGTCTTAATACCTAAGCTAATTCCCGCTTAAAGTATACTATATTCTAAGCGTTAAAAACGTTATATTAAACGCGCTCTTACGTTTACCGTATTAAGATAATAAGCTAGTATTCCTAAACTAAGAAGGGGAATTAAAACGTATTTAAGAAGATAAGATAACGGACCGCGTATTCCTCTATACGGAAGTATTAATCGAATTGCCGCTCCGCTAAAAAATAATTAATAGATATATAGAGGATATATAGTAAGTAAAAATTATAGTATAGCTTAGCGATAAAGATAAGGTCCCTAGACTCTTATTCCTTTAATCGTAAAGGTTGCTATACTTTATAGAGAACGATAAATACCGGAGACTATATATCCTTAAGACCTATACTAAGGAGATCGTTAAAGACGCCTATACTAAATATTTTTATACTAGCCGCACTTATATATAGTAAGATCTATTAAAAGGCTTCTTAATCTTATAGCTTAGTAGATATATAGATAAGGTCGTAGATAGCTATAATGCTTACTACCGCAACTAAACTAATTAAGGCAAGATACTAAAGTAGCTTATCCCGATTTAAAGCCCGCCGGTTTTATATTATATAATAGCGATAAACTTTATTACTAGGCTCTTAGTAGTTTAAGCTAAATAATCCCCGTAAAAAGATCCTATAAGGAACTTCTTTAATACTTTACTAACTATAACTAATAAATTCTTAAAAATATATCTCCTTATTTTAAGTAATAACTAGTTTATAGCGGAAGACTAAGTATAAGCATTATATATTAAACTACTCCGCGCTAACTAAGGGATTTTAAAGGGGATTATCTTTAACTAAGATATAAAGTTTACCTTAGCTTTTTAGCGGACCTTATAGTAAGCCTTTAGATTAAAGCTTTTTATATTTACCGCTTAGCACCTTTAAACTAACGGCTTATTAAAAAGGCAGAACTAAACTATAAAAATCGCGCTACGATTCTTTACCGCTAATTTCCTAGACTTATGCTAAACTAATACGCTAGTCGCCTTTTAGTTTAGCCTTAATAATTCCTTCTCCTTAGTAATTTACGCGGCCCTTAATAAGCTTATTATAAAGATAAGAATAAATAACGGCCTCCGGTTCCTTAATAACTACTCGTACTTATAAAACTAAGAGGTCTTATAAAAAGAAGCTAAGTTAGCTATTGCTTATACTTAGGCCGCTATAAAGGATAGATATAATAAAAAACACCGCTTATTAAATTTTAAGCCTAGCGATTAAGTTTAGCTATAGCTTAGTAAAGGCTACTATATCGCGGACGTTAAACTAGCGAAGCTTTAAGAAAAACGCACTAAGCCGTTTTAAGTTACCGCTAAAGTAAGATAGCTCGTATACCGGCTAAATATAAAAAGGTCCCTTAATATTTATCCGGTCGTTTTAGTAGTATAACTACGCTTAGTAAATAAGCTAACTATACGCTTAAGATTAATTTAAGACGAAGGAACACCTTACTTAAATAAGTAAGAAGTAAAATAAATCCTATAAAGTTATATAATAAAAAAAGGCGGCGGAAAGCTAAAAAAGAAGTTTCTTATAAACTAAAAAGGCTAGCTTAGTAGCTATAACTTATAAGTAAACGAAAAAGCGGTCTTCTTATTAAAAGTTATAAAAGCCTTTAAAAAGGTATAAAAGGAGTTAGCTACTTAAGTAGTTTAAATAAAAGTATAACGCGCGGCCTTTATAACTTAATATAAAACTCTCTAACTAAAAGAATTAAGCGGTTAAGCTTAAGCACGAAACCTAAAAGCTATTATAGGTTATAAGAAACTATAACTTACTATACTTAAGGTAATTAGTTATTTTAATAATAATATACCGCCGTTTACCTTAAGTAATAAGGCCTTTTTAGCCTTATAGTATACTTATTTAAATTCTCTCCGCCGCCTGCCTTCTCTCTTTTCCTTTTTTCTTTTTATAACTATATTTCCCTTTACCGCTAGCTATAGCCCGCTATACCTCGCTTACTCCTATATATATAACCTTCTTTACCTTTAGCCTATAATCCTTATACTCCTATTTTAAGTCCTTTTATTGTTTAACGTCTCTTATAGCTAAGACTAGCTATTCCGTAATTACTTTTTTAGCCCGCTCTCTTATAAGCCCTTATACTTTTAATATAAAGGATATAAGTAAGCCCTTAAGCTCTATAAAAACGAGGCGGCTATCCTTTATAGCCTTAAGTCCCTTAGCGAGAGTTAAAACCTTTAAGTTTAAGCTTCCGTATAAACTTACGCCGCCTTTTATAGCCGCGCTTAAGCTAACGGATTTAACTTAAACTACGGCACCGTAAAGGACGGCTTATACTACCCTCTTTAAATACTTAACTTAGACGACTCGCCTTTTAGCCTTATACTATAGCGAGGTCTAGATAGCTAGTTTCGTAGTAACTTAGCTATACCTCCCGCTTAGCTCTTACCGTCTAGAAGCCCCCGCCGCCTATATATTTTTTAAGGCGTAGCCGGAAATCTTTATTAGCAGAATAATTAGCTAATACTTAACGCCTTAAAGTTAGCTAACCTTACTATAGTCTTAAGATTTATAGTAGCCGCTATAGCTAGCGGAAACCCGCTTTAGCTAAACGACTAAAACGACGTCTACGCTATCTTTAACTATATATTTAAGGCCTAGCTTAACTAGTTTATAGCTAGGTTTATAGCGGCGTCTTAAGCTATTACGGCCGAAACCTTATCTCGTTTTATACGCGGTCTAGCCTATACTATAAAATCCCTTTTTTAGCCTATAGCCGCTATAAGCTTTAAGGACTTATTTAGTCCCGCTTAATAAACGCTCTTTCCGCTTACCGCTATACTTAGCCCGGCTATATAAAGGCGCACGAGCGCCTTATTATAGTCTATCCGCTATCTTTCCTTAACTAAAAGAGATAGCGATAATTAGCCTTACGATATATTCCGCCGCCCGATTTAATAAAAGCCGCTAGTAGTAACTAACACGATCCTTAACGGACTTAGCTTTATAGGCTTATACTCCGGCGATAAGATTATAATAATCGGGAGTTTCTACCTAGCTATAAACTACGCTAAGTTCTACTTATAGGCCCGCGAAGAGTTTAAATACGACTTAACTTTAACTTAAGTAATAAAGTTCTTAAGCTTCGATATCCGCTTTATTAGCTATACTAACTACGCGCTTTATATTCTCGCCTTTAAGGCCCCCTCCGTATAAAGGTTTTTCGAGACTATTAAGCACGTTTAAAACTTTAAAAGCAAGGAGTTAAGCATTAAGGCTATTAAGGACTTTATTACCCGCTTTTAAGCGGGAATATAGACGTTTAATACCTTAGTGCTAACTATACTTATTAATATTAATAAGACGGCCTACCTTTACCTTAATACCTTCTTAGTAGCTAGACGCGTATTAGTCGGCGGAAAGGCGTAGGTAGTAGCGCCGTATAAAAAGGATAATAAGTCGGAAAGCCTAGCGATAAAAAGCGGGGGATAACTACGATAGCGGCAGTAAGTAAGATATAATATCTCGCCTATAAGCGGCCTATAAGGCTAGTAAGGAAAACGGGAGACTTAGCGGAGGATTAAAAACGGCGTAAGAAAGATAGGTAAGATAATAATATAAGATAAGGCCCGAATAAAACTAGTTTCTTATAATATATCTTGCTAAGGAACTTAAGCATTTCTTAGCGCGGAGACTTCTTATTGCTTAGTAAGGGCCTAAATATACGCTTTAAAAGAGAGTCGGAAAACTTTATTATAAGTTCTAGCCGGATATATTAATCGCCTTAATAAGGACGAAGCCGCACGACTAAATATAAAGTAAGGAGCTATAATAAAGCCGCTTACTAACTATCTTAAGCTACCTAGCTACTATCGGCCGGATAGGCCGAAAAAACTATTAAAAGGATAAGGATAGCGCACTATTAATATAGCGTAAAGACGCTACTATAAAGCTATTACCTAGCACCCCTTTTACTTTATTCTTACTTTAAACTAATAAAGATATTGGCTTTTCTTTCTTACTTAAGGGAGTTATTATAAAATCTAGACGGCTATGCCTAGACTCCTTACTTTACTTTTAAGGAAGCTTTATAAAACCCCGCGACGGGAACGCCCGGAGCACGTACTACGAAAGCTCGCTTAAAGAGATATAATAAATATTACCGGTCGGACCCCGCTAAGGTTTCCGGGATATAACTACGGAGGGTTAAGAGCCTACTTAACTATAGTTTACGATATCTTTAACTAAAGGAGATACTATAAAAACTATTAAGCGGATTCCGCCGGTATCTTTAAGGGATTTCTAGGGATTTCCGCGGGATATTATAACTATAGTTTAACTTATTTTTAACTATAAAAGCACCTTAAAAAATATAGGATAAACCTTACCGCGATTTATAAAGGATATTTAAGGATATTTAAGGGATTTCCCTAATTATAGTCTATAGTATTTCTAACCGGGCTTATACTTAGTTTATTAAGCGATTTTATAATAATATTTATAATTTATTCTACATACTATAAATAGTATAGTTAGAGATCTTTAAAATTAGCTTAAAGGACTAAGTATAAAGTAGCTAGCTATGCCTTTAAGAATAGATAAGCTTTTTACTATTTTTAAACCCTTATATACGTTTACGTGTAGTAATTAGTCCGTTATACTAGCCCGACCGGCGGTAATTAGTCCGTAGTACCGGCCCCGACCGGCGGTAATTAGTCCGCAGTACTGGCCTTAACCGGCGGTAATTAGTCCGCGCCTTGTCTCCTTATCCTTATGCTATAAGACGTAGTAACCCCGCTCTACCGCGCGCTTATTACGTGCTTGCCTTATTAGCTTAACGTAGCTAAGCCGGTACTATCCGTCGCCCGGTCTTAAATAAAGAGCTATAGTTAAGTATTATAATTATAATATAATAAGAGGGGTTACTATCGTACTAATAAATAAAAGTCCGCTAGTAATACTTAATAGTATTACTGCCCCTTATACTAGCTTTATAAGGCAACCGCACTACTAGTCTTATAAGGCACCCCTTACTTAGCTACTAGCTACCTTATAATAATATAAATTGCGGTTTCCTTTAAGCTTTTATTAGTATTTTAACTAAGCTTTTTTTATATAATACTCTTTATTCTTTAAATAGTTATTAGTTTTTATTATAATTCTTTTCTTAGTTATAAGGTATCCTTACTTTAGCTTTAGCGTTAATAAGCGTATAGTCTTAAAAGTTCTTTTTTTTTTAAGCTAAAGGACCTTAGCTTATATTCTTAGCTATTAAGATAGGTTTCTTCCTTAACTTAGTAAGCGCTATAAAGCTTATAATATATCCGCCTATACTAAGTAGTTTAAAAATATAACCCGCGGCTTTAAATAGCTTTTAATAGATAGTTAAGGCGTTTCGGACTATCTTTTAAATGCGTATAAAGTATAGTTAGTCGGCCCTCGCCTTTTTATAAGTTAAACCTATTTCTTTCGCGCGATTAAGTGCTTTTAAGATCCTTAAGTATATTTAACTTATAGCTAAGAAAGAATTTCCTTATACTTATTTATCTATTTATTAATATCTATATTTCTTACTAAACGTTATAAAGATTCTTATAGTTAAACGTTTAGCTTTTAGTAAATTACGATAATTAAGTAGTTTAGCTAATAAAGCGCGGCCTTAGCCTTATATTATAAGCGCGATATTTAAAACTTAAAGTTAAATCTTATTACTATATGTTTAATAGTAAAGTACTCCTTATTAAGTGCTTATATTACTATATTTAAGCGGATTTTAAACCGTTTTTATAATGCGGAGATCTATCGGCTTAGTTTATATAAAAGAGTGATTTTACTACTTTAATAAATCAGCTATTTAATCCTTACCTAATTAGCTAAGCAAAGGGGGGTGTATAAATTATAAAAAAGCCCGCATTAAATAGCCTAGCTTCGGCTCGTTATTTTCTAAGTTCTTACGTCCTTATACGATATCTATAACGTTATATACGGAACTAAGGAGGTTAGGGTAGCTAGATAAAACAAGGATCCGCCTAGACCTAAACTAACCTTAACTAACTTTAAACACGAATTGCCGCATAAGGAAGGGATATCTAGCCACGGGGTAAAATGCTTTAAAATCAACATTCCTCGGGCTTTAAGACCGTCTAAAGGCCGGTCCGGATATGTCACTCCGCTCCCTTATATTTATCTATAAAAGGCGAATCTCTTGCTACTAAATAGCTAAAGATTCTACAAGCACTTACGCACTTAATTCTTCATTAATCAATTCTAGCTAAAATCCTACCTTATATAATATCGACTTCCCTATTACGTAACATTACGTGATCTCCTAATTTCCCTATAATTTCGCTGCTGCTCTAACCTTTAATAGGTTATAAGCCCGGCTTAGCTTACTACGCCGGGAAATCAATCACTCCTCTAACTAGCTTTAGAAAAATCCGAGATAAATACGACCTCTTTCCTTAATTATCCGTCTAACCTTTATGAAAATTTAACGTTAATTAAACGACTAAATCTCTTAGAATTCGTACTTAAAGATATCTTAACCTCGATTACCTTCTTTAATCTCTTTCCTTTTCTAAAAATCCCCTTATCTATATAAAATTCTCTTAAAATTCCCTCTTCTCCGCTAAGACCTATTCTATCCTAAGGAATTTACCTAGATTTTCCTTTACTAATTCCTACCGACTTCTTTTATCTTTCGACCTTTCTTAAGTTAAAAATCAACCTTTCTTTACCTACCTATTCTATCTTACTAAAGATATATAAAATAGCAGGCTAGAACGAATACGAGTTTTCTAAGTTAAAGGGTAATTTAAATTATACCTTATAGACTACTAGAATGCGAGCAATTTTTATTAAAGAAAGGCTTATAGCTGCTTTAAAGTAAGCAAATTATATAAAGACGGAAGAGGCTCTAGCCTTAATTTTCCTACGCTTAGAAGACGGTCCCTTAATATAGATTAAGCACGTAACTACTGCTAAAGATGCTTAAGAAGAGCTATAAAAGCTATATAATCCCTTGAATTCTTCGTTAAATTATTTACTTATAAAATAGCTTTTTAACTTAAGTCCTTCCGACTTATAGTTAGAGAAATACCTTTATAAGGTAAAAGGGGTCTACGAGGAATTAAAATCTCGAGAAATAGATATTCCGGAAGTAGTTCTTATAGTATGGATTTTGAATTCCCTTAGCGGGGAATTTAAAAGCTATATAACTAATATTACGCAGAGCCTTAAGCATAATTCTATAGCCTTCTCTCTCGAGACCCTTATAGCTAGTCTTTTAGACGAAGTTAGAAAGGTAGAGGATATAGAAGACTCTTCGGAGAAAGCTTTCTTACTACGAAAGAAGCCTTAGAAAAAGCAGGGGAATTCCTCGAATTCTTACTATAAAGAATATAAAAAACTAGGCCACTTAGTAGCTAATTGCTTCTAGCTTTACCCTAAAAAAGCCCCTTCTTATTAAGTGCTTAAAGGAAAGAAAATAGACGATTCGAATAGGGTAACTAAGAAGAAACCTACCTCGAAAAAGCCTTCTTTTTCTTCTTCTTTTTCTAAAAAGGAAAAATTAAAGAAAAGAGTAAAAGAAGTAGAATTAAGCGAAGAGGGAGATAAGGTTCTAAATTTAACCGAAATAGACCTTAATATAAATCTTATCGACCTTTCTCGGTTATCCTCTCCTCTCTCTTAAGTCCCTACCCCCGGGGTAGCCTCGAATAACCCTTTAAAGGTAATTTTAACCTCTATAGATTCCCCTTTAAAAGCAGATTTAAAAGCTAATAAAGATACTCTCCTAAGACCTTTAG
>JAPEBW010002436.1:0-12150 GCA_027405785.1 Ophiocordyceps robertsii
GCACCCATTTGCTCCTTAATTCTAATAATATAAATACTAGTAATATAATTACTAGCAATATAGATAATAATACTAGTAATAATAATACTAGCGATAATAATACTTAATAAAAGGATGAAAGGATTTAAGTAGAAATACCTAAGAAGCCTACTAAATACTATAAAGACTTTATAGAATACCTTATATATAATATTATAATTAATAATAATAATATAAAATATATTCTTTTTATTATAAAAGGAAATAAACATCTTAAAAAGCCTGCTACTTATAAGCAGGCTATAAATAGTCTGCAAGCACAAAACTAAAATAAAGCTATACTAACTAAGCTCCACGAACTAATAAGTCTAGATACTTAAGAAATATAAGAGCTTCTTAGTAATAAGGAGGCTTTAAGAGGCTAATAGGTCTATAAAATAAAAAAAAATAATAAAAATTATAAAGAATAAAATCTTATAAAAGGTTTTAAAATAAGGATATTTAGTTTTATAAGCTAGTTATAAGTAATAAAGTTTATATTACTTATTATTAATAATAAAGATAGTATAAGCTATTTTTATTAGCTTAAAAAGTTGCTTAATAACTTTATAAGTTATATAAAGTATAAGTTATAAATTAGTATATAAAAGTATATAAAAGTACGTAAAAGGAAAGCTTTTTAATAGCCTTAAAAAGGTATAAAAGGAGGTCTTTCCTCCTCCTTCCTTTAACTTCTTTCTATAAAGTAGCTAGCAGCTAAGCGGGGGGTGCCTTATAAGACTAGTAGTGCGGTTGCCTTATAAAGCTAGCATAAGAGGTAGTAATACTATTAAGTATTACTAGCGGACTTTTATCTATTAGTGCGACGGCAACCCCTCCCGTTATATTATAATTATAACACCTAACTATAGCTCTCTATTTAAGACCGGGCGATAGATAGCAACCGGCTCGGCTACGTTAAGCTAATAAGGCAAGCACGTAACGGGCGCGCGGTAAGGAGCGGGGCATAAGACCTAAGGCGCATTAAGACGTTAGGTAGCTAGGCCTACGGGTGACTATAAAGACCGAAGGGCGCGGCGCGCTAGGCCTTAGGAGCCCGCGTTAGCTAGGGTATCCTTACTTACGGGAACCGGGGCCTATAAGCAAGCGCTCGGAAGCGTATTAATTAAATTAGCAGCCCGAGGACGTGCTGCTATAAAGGGGGGATAGTTATAAGGTGGCTAGCAGCTAAGCGGGGGGTGCCCCGTAGGACTAATAGTGCGGTTGCCTTATAAAGCTAGCGTAAGGGGTAGTAATACCGTTCAGGTATTATTAGCGGACTTTTGTTTATTAGTGCGATAGCAACCCCTTTTATTATATTATACTTTCTTTTCTTTTCTTTTTTTCTTTAGCTAGTTTTAACTTAAGAAATCCGTATAATAAGATACTCTTACTTTATTTAGTTTAGTAGTTAGCACTAAGTCTTTTTCTTTTTTTCCGGCTAGTAATATTAAGTTAAATAAATTATATAGATTTACTTATTATATAAAAAAAGATAAAGGTTCCGTAATATAAAACTAGCTTATAAGAATCTTTTTAAACTTAATAGCTTTAATAAAAAATACTAAGTATTTATATACTTAGTAAGTTTTTTAAGCTATTAAGTAAGAGAAAAGTATTTATTATAATTATATCTTTTTAATTATAATAAATAGAAAAAGAGATATTTACTTTTATAATATTATAGCTAATTAGTTAGCTATAAGCTAGTTTAAAGTATTTAAAGCTTTCTTATCTTCTTATAAGCTTTATAAATAGCAATTTTCTTTTAAAGATTAAAGCACCTAAACCTTATATTAAAGAATTAGCTAAGCTATAAAAGTTTATTACCTTTCTTAAAGCTTATTTTTAGTTTTATCTTATTATAATAAATTAAAAAGTAGTAAAGGTTATATTTATATTTAGTTGCTTATAAGGCTTAGCTATAATATAGTTCGAACTGATTTTTAAGGACTATATAGACAATAGTCTTAAAGATAGGAATTTTAAGATAAAGAATATTTTTAAGAATTTTAATAACTTTAAAGAAGCTTTACGAAACACGTTCGGAATTATAAATTAGCAACGATTAGCAAAGTATAAATTTAAAAGCCTTAAGTAAGTTATATCTTTTTCGGCTTACGAAGCTCGATTTTAATAAATAACGTTTAAGCTAAAATAAAAAGATAATGCTCTTATAGCAACTTTCTATAAAGGTCTTAAAGAAGAAGTTAAAGACGAAATCTATCGCTTAAATAGGCTAAAGACGCTATTAAACTATATTAGTTTAGCGGTCCGGATAGACGATAAGTAGTATAAACGTAAGTCGTAAAAGAAATACTATTTAACTTAAAGCGGGGTTATAAAAAAAATAATAAAAAGCAATAACGTAACTTAAGTAACGTAATAAACTTAAATACCTTTAAAGCGAGCTTGCTAAAGCTTGCTAAAAAAGCTATTCGATGCTTTAACTATACGAAAAAAAGACTATATCGTAAGAAATTATATTAAGAAGAGGAATTCTTTTAAAGGAAGGAATATACTTATTTATAAGAATAATGCCTTCTTAGCTTATAATCCGCTATATACTTTACTACTACCTTTAATTAAAGATACTAAAGAAATCGATACTAAGCTTATTATATTAACCCTTAGTCCGTTTAAGACTAGTTTGCTTATAAAGGGTCCTTATAAAAAAGAACTTAATAAAGAGATAAAAATAGAAGCCGAAAGCTTAAACGACTAGTAAAAGAATGCTTTTAAGACTAAGGATAATTATAAGCTAAGAACTTTTTTATAAACTATTAACGAAGATACCGAAAACGCTCTTTATTTTAATATAAACGTTATACCTTTAAATACGGAAAAAAGTTATAATCCGGAAAACCTTAAATTTAACGAAATAGATAAAGAACCCTTTTATAAGAAAGAAGATACTAATAAACCTTATGCTCCTTTTATAAAATATCTTAATATAGTTATTATTATTAAGGATAGGGCGTATAAGTAGCCTTTTTAAACTAAATGCTATAAGGACAATTACCTTATATACCTTTCTAATAAGTAAGAAAGCGGATAGTTTCTTAAATTAAAAAAGACTTTTAATAAACCCGCTATAACGATTAAGGAACTTACTATTAATACTAAGGTTTTTATAGAAAACCTTAAGAAGGATATTAAAGTAGATAAAGAGGAAATTATATAAGAAAATACTAATAACTAAGTTAAAATCGAATAACTTTTACTCTTTAAGTAGTATAATAAAATAACTATCGAAAACCTTTAAGATAGTAACTTAGTATTAACGAGGAAAATCGTTAAGCTAAAAGAAGATTATATATCTTTTTTTACGCATATTACTAATTTAATTAAAAATAAAGACGATCTTTAGAAAAAGAATAATAAGCTAGCTAATAAGCTTAAAGAAGATATAGAATTCCTTAATTTAGCTATTAAAGATATGTTTAGACGATATAGTAAGTGTTTTAAGACTAATTATAATCTTCGTAATAAGAATTATAATTTAGATATACTATTAAAAGCAGAACGATTTTTAAAAAATATGCTTAAAAACTAGCTAAAAACGTACTAAAACGAGCATAATAACTTTAAATAATATAATAAGATAATTCGTATTAAAGGAGGTTTTATTAATAATACCGCAATAAAAGATTATGCTATTATTAAAGATTTAGTTTTTAAAGCTATTAAGAAGCTTAGTAACTTAAATAGACTAATTTTATAAAAAGAATTAAGATCTACTAAAAAGTTAGTAAACGAGGTAAAAACCTAACAAGCTTAAGAATAATAAGGCTATCTCTTAATAAAAAGAACTTACTTATAATAAATAATAATTCTTAAAGTATAAGAATAACCTTTTTATTAAAATTAAGAGAATATCGCCGTAACATATTAGTAAATTGCGGTATAATAAGTAGCTATATTTCCCTTATAATAGTAAATCGTTTAAAATTACGTTATAGAAGAAAGAATAAGCCTTATATACTTTTATTAGTAAAAGGATTACCTTTTAAGTATAATAATAGTAAGATTATGCTAAAGACTAATTCTCTTAAGTATATAATTAGGATTTATAACTTTGAAAATTCCCTTTACGTCTTAGCTATTAGCTATAATATTATATTAAGACTACCCTTTTTATAGAAATATAATCCTATATTAAATTAAGATAAAGGCCTTTTAAGGTTTAAAGATAATACCTTAAATATCCCTCTTTATAGTTTAATAAAGAACGACCTTAAAACGAAACACTTAAATAATTTAAATACAGCAATACTTAACGATAACTATTTTAAGAATAGCAATAATAAGGACAATAAAGCTTCTTATATAGATATAAATATTAAATTAATAGATATCGTAACGAAAAACGATAAGATAACTAGTATAACTAAAGATAATACGACTATAATTAGTATAATATTAGCAAAAATAACGCCGAACCTTAGTAAAAGAACTAAAAGCCCCGGAAATAATTATAAAGCTACTTATAATTTATTAAAAGAAAATCTATTAAATACCTTAAAGAATATTAAGTAGTAATACCGTAAGTAGAAAGATAAGATTAAGAAGAAATAGAATAAGAGAAAGATTAAGAATAAGATATATAAAAATAGCTTATAATATTTAGAAGGTACTATTTATTTAAAGTACCCCGAAAAGTAAATATAGTATATAAGACGTTTAGAAAGTACTATTAACTTAAAATACTTAAAAGATCGTTATTTAAAAATACTTAAAAATATACTAAAGAGATATTTTAATATAGTTACGCCGCTGCTTAAAGATAAGCTACTACTATAAGGTAGTTAAGATTACGAAATTAAGTTAAAAGAAAGCTTTAAGCTTAGATTTTATAAGATATATAACTTAAATAAGAAGTATTTAAAGTTTTTAAAAGAATATATCTATAAAAACTTATAAAAAGGTTATATTAAAAAGTTAAAATTAAAATATAGAGCTCTTATAATATTTACTTTTAAGAATAGTAAAGATAAAGAAAGAATTTAATTTTATATCGATTTTAAAGAAGTTAATAACGATATAATAAAAGACCGGACTCTATTACTTCTTATAAGCGAAATAAGAGATAGATTAAGTAATAAGCAATAGTATACTAAAGTTAACCTTAAATCTGCTTATAGCTAAATATATATTAAAGAAGGAGACGAATTTAAAATAGCCTTTAAAATATAATACGGACTTTATAAATTTTTAGTTATGCCTTTAAGATTAATTAATATACCGGCAACCTTTTAAAAAATAATTAATAGTATATTAAATCCTTATTTAAACTATTTCTATATAGCTTATCTAAATAATATTATTATATACTTTAATACGTTATAGTAATACTATAAAAAAGTTAATATAATGCAAAAAGCATTAAGAAAAGCTAGCTTATATATTTTACCGGAGAAATATAGCTTTTATATATAAAAAGTTAAATTCTTAAGGCATATAATTACTTCTTTTTATATAAGGATAGACTTAAAAAAGATTTTTATAATAAAAGATTAGCTAATTCTTATAAATATTAAGAGAATTTAAAGCTTTATAGGATATATAAATTATTATAAGAAGTTTATATTAGACTTTTTTAAGATAATTATATTAATACTATCTATATTTAAGAAAGCTAAAATAGACCCTTTTAAGTAAAACTTAAAGGTAAATAAAGCTTTTAAAAAGATTAAAGAATTACTTATTAAAGAACCTATATTAAATACTTATAATATAAAGAAGCTGTTAATGTTAAAAACGGATGCTTTTAATTTTATATTAAGCGCTTAGTTAAGGTAGCGCGATAAGAATAATATTCTTAAACCTATAGCGTTTTATTCGAAGAAGCTAGTAAGTATAAAGATTTATTACCCTATTTACGATAAAGAATTCGTAGCTATTATATATACTTTTAAAGAATTTCGATATTATATCCTAAGAAATAAATATAAACTTAAGGTTTATATAGATTATAAGAATATTAGTTATTTTATCACGATATAGTAGTTAAATACTAAGTAAATAAGATAGCCTAAATCCCTTTTGGAATTTAATTATAAGATTATTTATAAAAAAGGTTTTAAAAATAACTTAGCTAATATAATAAGCTAATAACTAGACCTAAACAATAAAGAAAAGCCTTATAAAGAGACCTTACTATTCTTAAATAATAATAGTAATTTAAAGTTAAAGACGTTATATATACTATATAACATATAAAGAGATCTTACTACTTTAAAATTACTTAAGAATTATTATAAGAACTTAGATAAGAAAAGATATAAGAATTTTAAATAAAAGGGAAAAATAGTGTTTTATAAAAATAAACTATTCCTTACCTTTAAAACTAAGAAAATAGTTATAACGGATTTTTATTTATACCCTTTATATAGATATTAAGGTATTACGAAAACGTATAATAAGATTAAAAACTATTATAATACCTATAACCTTAATAAGAAAATCTAAAAAGTTATTACGTTATACGAGATATATAATAAAAGCAAGGCTATACGATATAAGCTTTATAGTAACTAAATTCCTTTAAAAGTTCTTTTAAGACCTTAAGACTTTATAGCCTTAAACTTTATTACGAAATTACTAAAGTTTATAAATCCTATAATTAGTATTAAATACTATTTTATTTTAGTTATAGTTAATTGTCTTACGAAGTATAGCTATTTTATTTTAACGTATAAAGCTATAAATATAGGAAAGTTATCTTATACTTTTATAAGATATATTATAGCTAATTAAGGACTTTTAAGTTTAATTATTTCGGATAAGGATTAGAAATTTATTTCGATTTTCTAGTAAGGTTTAACGTAAGCCTTAAGTATAAAGTATAAACTATTTACTACTCTTTACCTTATTATAGACAGAATAATAAAACGATTAAATTAAACACTTAAGCAATATCTTAAAAGCTATATAAATTATTTATAAGGAGACAGTCTCGCAATACTACTAATTAAGTAGCAAAGATAGTAAATAGTATAATAAGTTATAGTATTACTTAGCTGCTTACTTTATTGCAAGACTAAAGCTTATAAAAAGGAGAGTCTCTTAGCTTTAGTTATAGGGGCTTATTAACTACCTATTAAGTCGGGACTAAAAGCGTTGCTTCTTACTTAGTATATTCCCTGCACTTAGTTAGCCTATACTATTAGTACTATTTTTATAATTATCCCCCCTTTATAATAAACGCCCTTAGCTATTTAGTTAAGAGTATATTAAATATACTATTATAAGGAATTTAATAATATAAGGTTATAGTTATATCCTTAGTTAGTATTATTATATAAAAACGCGTAATTAGAATATAGTAGTATATACGCTTAGTAGTCGCATATAATTAAATATAGTATTAAATACGCGGGGTTATATATAAGGTTATAGTAACGTTAATTGCCCTTAAGTAATTATAGGTATTACGCTTATATATTAGTAGCAATATACTAGTTAAAAGTTTATTATGCTTATTCCCGCACTTTTTATTTTTCTTCCCCTCTTAAACTCTTCCGTAATTATTTGCTATTAAGTTCTCTATACCTTTTCGCTCCTTATTTAATATATATTCTATACCTTTTTATTATCGCTAATATAACTCGTACTTTAAGGCCGCGCTTAACTAATAAGCGCGCCGATTTCCTATATTAGATATAGTATTAACTCTCGGGGGGTTCGCCCTTAAAGCGTCGTAGTCGCGATTAAGGTTCTTATTAGGTCCTTAACTCTCCTTTAGCTAAAAAGGCCGGTATTAGTACTAAAAGAGGTCGGGCTAAGGAGACGCTTAGCTTACCGTCGCCTTATAATAAGGGAGCACCTTTTAAAGAGGTGCTTATACTTAACTTTATACCTATCCTTAAGGATAAGGCTATTAATACGCCTACTAATAATTAGTAAGTATAAGGTAAGTCCCTTATCTTTAGTATTAGTAATGTTAATAATAATACTACTCCTTAAAAGTAGTAGTAATAATAGTAAGACCGATTAAGCCTTAAGATACTAGCGATACTTAGCTATAACGCTACTACGCCTTATAGTATAAGGATAAAGGGATAGGGCGCGGACTTATTACCGCCGGTTAGGCTAGTATAACGGACTTATTACCGTACGTAAACGTATATAAAGGTTTAAAAATAGTAAAAAGCTTATTTATTCTTTTAAGCATAGCTAGCTACTTTATACTTAGTTTTTTAAGCTAATTCTAAGGATTTTTAACTATACTATCCTTTTATCTATAGTTAGTATATAGATAAACCGTAAATATCCTTATAGAATTGCTTAATAAACTAAGTATAAGCTTAGTTAGAAATACTATAAATTATAGTTAAGGAAATCCGTTAAATATCCTTAGATATCCCTTAAAAATCGCGGTAAGGTTTATCCTATATCTTCCGGGGTGCTTTTTTAGTTAAAAATAGGTCGAACTATAATTAAGATATCCCGCGGAAATCCTTAAATATCCCTTAAAGATACTAGCGGAATCCGCTTAATAGTTTCTATAGTATCTTTTATAGTTAAAGATATCGTAAACTATAATCGGATATTATAAACTATAGTTAAGTAAGCTCTTAACCCTTTATAGGTATATCTTAAAAACCTTAGCAGGGTTAAATTAATAATATTTATCGTATCTCCTTAAGCGAGCTTTTATAGTATATACTTTAAGCGTTCTTATTACGGGGTTTTATAAGGCTCCTTAAAAGTAAAGTAAGGAGTCTAAGTATAGCCGTTTAGATTTTATAATAACTCCTTTAAGTAAAAAAGAAAAGCTAACGTCTTTATTAGTTTAAAGTAAAAATAAAGTAAAGGAGCGCTAAGTAATAGCTTTATAATAGCGTCTTTATACTATATTAGTAGTGCGCTATCCGTATCCTTTTAATAGTTTTTTTAGCCTATCCGGCCGATAGTAGCTAAGTAGCTTAAGATAGTTAATAGGCGGCTTTTATTATAAATCCTTACTTTATATTTAGTCGTGCGTTTTTATCTTTTATTAAGGCGACTAGCGCGTTTAGCTAGAACTTATAATAAAGTTTTCCGACTTTCTTTTTAAGCGTACGTCTAGGCACTTATTAAGTAGTAAAGAGTCTCCGCGCTAAGGAATGCTTGAATTCCCCGGCGGGATATATTATAAGAGATTAGCTTTATTTAGGCCTTATCTTATATTATTATCCTACTTACCTTTTTACGCTATTTTTAATCCTCCGCTAAATTTCCCGTTTTACCTACTAGCTTTATAAGCCGCTTATAAGCAAGATATTATATCTTACTTACTACTACTATTATAATTATCCCCCGCTTTCCGTTGCTAGGCTTTCCGACTTATTATCTTTTTTATATAGCGCTACTACCTACGCCTTTCCGCTAACCGATATACGTTTAGCTACTAAGAAGGTATTAAAGTAAGGGTAAGCTATCCCGCTAATATTAATAGGTATAGTTAGCACTAAGGTATTGAATATTTATATTTTTGCTTAAAGGCGGGTAATAAGGTCCTTAATAGCCTTAATACTTAACTTCTCGCTTTTAAGGTTTTAAACGTACTTAATAGTCTTAAAGAACCTCTTTATAAAAGGGGCTTTAAGGGTAAGAATATAAAGCGCGTAGTTAATACGGCTAATAAATTAGATATTAAAGCCTAGGAATTTTATTGCTTAGGTTAAAGTTAAGTCGCGTTTAGACTCTTCGCAGGCCTATAAGTAAAACTTAGTATAGTTTATAGCTAAGTAGAAACTCCCGATTATTATAATCTTATCGCCGGAGTATAAGCCTACGAAGCTAAGCTTATTAAGGATTATATTAGTTACTATTAGTAGCTTTTATAGGATTAAGCGGCGGAATATATTATAAAGCTAGTTATTACTATCTCCTTTAGTTAAGGAGGGACGGCGGATAAACTATAATAAGGCGATCGTGTGCCTTTATATAGCTAAGCTAAGCATAGCGGTAAGCGGAAAAGGTGTTCGCTAAGCGGGACTAAATAGGTCTTTAAGGCTTATAGCGGCTATAAGCTAAGAAGGGGATTTTATAGTATAGGCTAGACTGCGTATAAAGCGAGATAGGGTTTTAGCTATAGTAGCTTAAACGCCGCTATAAACCCGGCTATAAAATAATTAAGCTAAGCCTCGGATATATAGTTAAGGATAGTATAAACGTCGTTTTAATCGTTTAGCTAAAGCGGGTTTCCGTTAGCTATAGCGGCTATTATAAATCTTAAGACTATAGCGAGGTTGGCTAACTTAAAGGCGTTAAGTATTAGCTAGTTATTCCGCTAATAAAGATTTCCGGCTACGCCTTAAAAAATATATAGGCGGCGGAGGCTTCCGGATAGTAAGAGCTAAGCGGGAGGTATAGCTAAGTTACCGCAAAACCGGCTATTTAAAATATACTATAGTATAAAGCTAAGAGGCGAGTTATCTAAGTTAAGTATTTAAAAAGGGTAGTATAAGCTATCCCTTTTAATACTATAGTCTAAGTTAAATCCGTTAGCTTAAGCGCGGCTATAAAAGACGGCGTAGGTTTATATAGAAGCTTAAACTTAAAGGTTTTAACTCTCGCTAAGGGACTTAAGGCTATAGAAAATAGCCGCCTCGTTTTTATAAAGCTTAAGCGCTTACTTATATCCTTTATATTAAAGGCATAAGGGCTTATAAAAAAGCGGGCTAAAAAGTAGTTACGGAATAGCTAGTCTTAGCTACGGGAGACGTTAAATAATAAAGGGACTTAAAATAGGAGTATAAGGATTATAGGCTTAAGGTAAAGAAGGTTGTATATATAAAAGTAAGTAAGGTATAGCGGGCTATAGCTAGCGGTAAAGGGAAATATAGTTATAAAAAGAAAAAAGGAAAGGAAAGAGGGTAAATAGCAAAGAGAATTTAAATAAGTATACCGTAAAGCTAAAAAGGCCTTGTTACTTAAAGTAAATAGCGGTATATTATTATTAAAATAACTAATTCCTTTAAGTATAGTAAGTTATAGTTTCTTATAACCTATAATAGCCTTTAAGTCTTATGCTTAAGCTTAACCGCTTAATTCTCTTAGTTAAAGAGTTTTATATTAAGTTATAAAGGCCGCGTATTATACTCTCGTTTAAACTACTTAAATAGCTAACTTCTTTTATGCTTTTTCGAAGGCTTTTACGATCTTTAGCGAGAAGACCGCTTTTTTATTTACTTATAAGTTATAGCTACTTAGCTAGCCTTTTTAAGCTATAAAAAACTTTTTCTTTAGCTTTCCGCCGCTTTTTCTTATTATATAGCTCTATAAGATTTGTTTTACTTCTTACTTATTTAAGTAAGGTATCCTTTTATTTTAAATTAGTCTTAAGCATATAGCTAGCTCGTCCGCTAAGCGTAGTTATACTACTAAAACGACTAGATAAATATTAAAGGACCTTTTTATATTTAGCTAGTATATAAGCTATCTTACTTTAGCGGTAACTTTAAACAACTTAGTGCGTTTTTTTTAAAGCTTCGCTAGTTTACTATCCGCGACATAGGAGCCTTTACTAACCTATAGCTAGACTTAATCGCCGGGCTTAAATTTTAGCGGGCGGTGTTTCTTATTATATTTATTATTTATAGCGGCCTAAGTATAGGCGATAGCTAACCTAGCTTTTTCTTATAAGAACTCTCGGTTTTATAGGTATAAGTAGTTATTAAGGAACCGGAGGCCGTCGTTTATTCTTATCCTTATAATAAGCTTATTAAGGGTCGCGTAAATTATTAAAGAGAAGGAATTATTAAGGCTAAACTAAAAGGCGATTAGCGTATTAATTTAGCATAAGTCTAGGAAATTAGCGGTAAAGAATTATAACGCGATTTTTACGGTTTAGTTTCGCCTTTTTAATAAGCCGTCGGTTTAAAAGTACTAAGCGGTAAATATAAGAAGCTTCGATTTAAAGGCTTGCTATAAGGTCCGCTAAAATATTAAAGTAAACTTTACGTCTTAATTAAAGATTATCCCCTTTAAAATCCCTTAGTTAGCGCGAAGTAGCTTAGTATATAACGCTTATACTTAGTCTTCCGCTATAAACTAGTTATTGCTTAAGATAAGGAGATATATTTTTAAGAATTTATTAGTTATAGTTAGTAAGGTATTAAAGAAGTTCCTTATAGGATCTTT
>JAPEBW010002437.1:0-12149 GCA_027405785.1 Ophiocordyceps robertsii
GTTTATTTTATATACTATAGATAGTATAGTTAAAGATCCTTAAAATTAGCTTAAAGAACTAAGTATAAAGTAGCTAGCTATGCTTTTAAGAATAGTTAAGCTTTTTACTATTTTTAAACCCTTATATATGTTTATATATAGTAATTAGTCCGTTATACCGGCCTAACTAGCGGTAATTAGTCCGTAGTACCGGCCCCGACTAGCGGTAATTAGTCCGCGCCCTATCCCCTTATTTTTATACTATAGGGCGTAGCAATAAACTACTAGCCTTATTTATAAAAGTAGCCGCTTATTTAATTAGCTATATATTAATAGTTTAAATATTAATCTTAAGAATATTATAATATACTATACTTAGATTAGTTTATTAAAATATATACTAAAGTCTTATTAACTATCTTTAAGTAAACTTTATATTATTATACCTCTTTACTTTTTTTAATAATAAGTTATAATATAAAGGTTTTATTATAAGCGCTTTTAGTCTTATTAGTTAAACTATTACTTACTTTATTAACTAACCTCTTATTAATTAAGCCTCTTAACCCCCTTAAGGGGCTAAGCCTCCTTAATTACGATTTATTAATATAAAATAGAAAAATACCCTTATTAAAATAAGTTAGTTTACTAGTTCCTCTTAATAGTCTTTTAATAAAAGTCTTTAATAAAGCACTATTATTAATAAAATAAAATCTTTAAATAATAAGTTAAGGTTTTTTAATTATTTTAAAGTTTCGTTTAGTTAATAATATAATAGTTAAGGTAATACCTTTTCTTAAAACTCTTTAAGCTACTTCGACTTATTTAACTTAGTAAATAATAGTAATTAGCTACGTATTTTTTATAGGGTTTTTACTAGCTTTAACGATATACGGCTAAGGATTATTACTAACCGGACTAATAATACGGAGTAGTATAACGAGATACCACTCCTTATAACTCGGATAGCGAGGTAATACTATAGTGTTAAAGCGTACTTAATATAACTTCGGCTATAATAGCTTCTAACGGCTTAGAGTATAGAATTGCCTCTTAGCGTAGTTACTACTTTATCCGTTTAATAATATCTATATTATAGGTATATAAATTCTAAGTCTTTATCTCGGGTTATATAGAGAGGGGAATAGCCTTAAATAGCTATCCCGGAAAAATGATTTTCCCGAGCGGCTTATATAAGCCCTTATTAACTACCTACCTACCTAGGTACCTAGTAGTGCCTTTATACTTTGTAGTAGATATCCGTACTACTATACCTAGGTAGGTAGGTAGGTAGGTAGGGTCTTCTTGACCGCCATCAACCCGCCGACGTGGCTCTTCTGTACTCCATCAACCTTCCATCGTACTCCTCACGCCAATCTCGCTCGCAGTCTTCAGCCACCACGAACCCTGCCCGCCCGCCATGTCCGCTCCCGCCATCCCGCCCGGCGGCACCATCGTCGACACCTTCAAGCAGTCGTTTGTCCATGTGCCCATTGACGCCGAAAAGGGCAACGCCATTGCCACCACCGAGTTCCTTGACGCCGCAGACTCCCTCACCACAATCTTTGGTCAGTAGCTGCACGGCTTGCCCCGTGTCTCGCCCTCGCCCAGCTCATCCTTGCCCCGCCCAGACGCCCTCGGCTCCGTCGCCTTTTCCCCCGTCAAGTCGGACCTGGCGGGCAACATCAAGGTTCGTTGGCAACCCCCTCCTGCCCTGCAGTCCCCCGTGTGCCGTCGTGCTGAATCTTCGCCTCCTCGCTGCGCCCACCAGAAACTCCGCGAAAGACAGCTCGCCGCCCCGGCCGAGTCCGAAAACGTCCAGGACCTCTGCCGCAATGAGCTCAAGACTAAGAAGCACACGGCCACCGAGGGTCTCCTCTGGCTGGTCCGGTTCGTTCCCCTCGACGGTTGCGCGCACGGGCACTGACGCTTCTTCGGCCGTGGTCAGGGGTCTCGAGTTTACCTGCATCGGCCTGAGCAGCAACATCGCCAAGCCCTCCGAGGAGCTCGCCGACTCGTTCCGCGGCGCCTACGGCAGCACCCTCAAGCCCCACCACAACTTCCTCGTCAAGCCCGTCTTCAGCGCCGCAATGGGCGCTTGCCCCTACCGCAAGGACTTTTACGCCAAGCTCGGCGCCGATGAGGAAAAGGTCCACGCAGATCTGCGCCTCTACCTCGCCGCTCTCGACAAGATTGTCGGTATCCTCAAGGGCTTCCTTGACACCAAGGACGCCAAGTGGTGAAGCTTGCGAGAGGTATAAACGCAGCATCACGTCTGCCTGGCGAGAACACATCTGTCCAGCGGCTTGCGTCTCGGCGATGCCAAAAGCTCGAACCCATTGGCTCTGGGCCGGGCAAGGTGATGGGCAACAACAGTATCCGCCAATGTACCGCAGCTAAAGGGCATTTGCTGGCCTGGCACATACACATACATATAAACTCAGGCCCATGTCATGCGTGTGATGTGTCTCCGTTGTGGAGAGCTGCCCGCCCCGTTGCCGAAAACAGGAGCACCCAGGAGAGCCACAAATAGGCTGGCAGAGCAACAAATGCCTGCCTGCAGTTCCATGCCCGTCGCAAGTAGAAAAGTTTGGAATGGGGGACGAGAGGAGACAAGAACTAGGCCATCCGTCTTTGCGTTCCTCGCCGAGCCCCCTTGCGACTGTGCATGGCGACGTTAGTGGACTTGCAGCCCAACTCCGGTTTGCCTCGAGGGATCCTAAGCCTGCTCTCTCAATCAACAAGACTGACCTGACTTTTCCAAGCTCAAGTCTGCTTCAGCCCGCCCTCGATACATGCCCCAGGGACTCCCGGGACTCGCCAAACCTTGACAAGCTCCAGCCCCGCGGCGTCGAGCATGCTTGCAAAGCCCCGCTCAGTACGCTCCTTGCCGCCCATGGACATGACGGCCTGGTCCATGACAGCGGCAGGAAAGTCGGCCTCGCCAACCCGCTGCGGGAGAAGCATCTCGCAAATGAGTACGCGCGAATCGAGGGCCATGGCGGCCGCTAGACGGGCGAGGATCTGCACGCCCACGTCGTCGGCGTAGTCGTGGAGAATCATGCGCATAAAGTAGGCCTTGGCTCCTGTTTGGCGTGCAAGGCGACGCAATTAGCCCCATTAAATAAGTGGAAAGTAGAGACGTAACCAGACATGAGTGCTCGGGCAAACAGTGGAGAGAGCACGAGGCGTGCGCGTGGATAGCGCGTAGACTGGCGCAAGTCGGCAACAGGATATGACTGACCTTTGACGGGTTGTTCAGTCATGAAATCATGCTCGAGGCGCTGCACTGCATCGGGAAGGACACCGTAGGCCTTGGACAGCTCAATGACCTCGGGCCGGTCCTGCAAGACACAGTTGCCCGGCACCAGATCGCCAGGGTAGGCAGCGAGGATCTTGTTGAGCACGTCGCCTTGGCCGCCCCCGACGTCGACAAGCTGGACGCGCCCCGCCGACGCCTCTTCCGGGCTATTGCGGAGGGCGTCGAAGCCAAAGTGGCCAGTGGGAGGAACAGCAACGTTTAGACCAGCCATGCCCGTCTGAAAGGTGCGGAACCGCTCCGGGTCCTGGCTCATGATGGCCCAAACGGGGGTGCCCTCTTGCCTATGGTAAAAGGTGTAGGGGTTGTGGAGGGGTCGCGAGGCTCGTGGGCGTGTTGCAGCTGGCCCTTTTCGTCGAGATAGTCGTCGAAATTGTGCATCTTCTTGAACCACTCGTCATACCTGAGGTGCCGTTGGCGAGCCAGCGCGCGCGTGAGCGAGCGGGCCTTGACGACGGACATGGATCCGAGACATGTCCTGACGAGCACTCACATGGCCAAGAAGAGATGACCCGGGCCCGGCTCATCCAAGAGATAGGCTCGAGAGAATTCTGTGTGGACATAGTCGCCGCCGTCGCGGCGTGTCTGGTCAAGAAAGCCGGAAGCAACTGCAAAGTGGCCGTCATCGTCAACAGGACGAGACAAGAGGGCCATTGTCAGTCACGTATTCGTAGGTAGCAGCTGCTACGGCCATCTTATCTCGATGACCGCAGCACGGCGAGGGCACGTCATGAGCCGAAGTCTACGGAGAAAGAGCTCAAAGGCGCAGAGAGCAACGTACCGAGCACTCGGGCCATTCGCTCTGCAAGTTGGCTCGGTTATTCGAAGCCGCAACAAGGTCGAAGCTGCAAGGATGGCTCCGACAGAGGGAAAAGCAAAAGGGGGCTCGCAGGCGGCACCGTAGGGCGAAGACGTGCGCCATATTTGCAGGGGAGAAGCGCGAGACGGAAACGCACCGAGCAAGGAGTCCTGCACCCCGGTGGCCCGGGACAGGTCTTGAAGGGAGATGGAGCCTTGGGTGGGAATGGCGTCGAGGACCCTGAGCTTGATGAAGGTGCGGATAGCGATGAGCTCGGCCATCTGCGGGCGTGGTCAGCATCAATCAGCCAGCCAGCCATGGTCAGACTCCCTCCTTTGTCACAGCCCAGATATGACACGTCTATTTTCTCTTGTCCTCGTTCCCCGCCTCGTCCCGCCCCGTGTCTCCCATGCCCAGAGAGCTGGCCCTCGGCCATTCTTGGGTCTTGGCACACTCGCGACTCGCGAGAAAACCGGCATCTTGCAAGGGGGAGCGCATAAAGGACGGCGGCGGCGGCGTACATTGAGACCATGATAGTTGGGCATCATGTCCGGCGTCACCACGGATCGGATCAGGCTCTTGGCGCAGGCAATGACATGGGCCCTTGAGGCGTGGCCGGTATGGTCGGGAGCGTCCGAGTACGCCTTTGCACCCTCGGCCAGTATGCGGACCGCCTCTTCGATCTGGGCCTTGGACGGGATTGCTGCCGTCGCCATGCTCGTGCTTGCGTGCGGTGGCAGGGTTTCCTCGGAAGTTGCTGCACGAAACGGCGAAGACTGCCTCTGCAGCGGACAAAGGGCTCAGAAAACGGTGTGTTGGCTGTGTAACTGTGATAACTGTGCCTCGGAAGCGGAAGAGGGAGAGAAGTGACGGTGGCTGTTCTGGAGAGGGCTCAATGGGACTCAGAGGATGTGGAACTGCTGGCCAGTAGACAAGACAGAAGCCCTGGATACCATGGGCGTTTATCAATTTCGCCGTGTATTTCTCCGTGGTCCATCTGACGAGGCGTTGATCTGACTCTACAGTACCCTCCCCTTGAGGCAATCGTTGACGGAAATAGACTTTGGTGCAGCGACGGCACAACGCTAAGCCCGCGGCTACTGCACGCACGGCAGCTGAGCATCTCTTGGTATCGGTCGTCGAGCCGCAGGTTGAATTCTTGGTGATGCATGTAAAAGATGACCGGTTCAGAAACTGGGCGTGTTCTGCTCTCCCCGTCCCCTTCCTTGGCGGTCGACAGTCTTCTCTCCTTCCTCGTGCATGCTCGGTTCGCAGACCGCCGCCGAGATGCGGAAAGCTAGTCTCCATGTAGAGAAAGGTGGACACCTGTAAATCTGTGCCCCGTTCACCGCCCATCATGAACGGAAGCATATCTTTGGGGACCCTACCAAAGTCGGTTCACGGAAGCCAATCGGAGACACGAAACTGTACCGACTATATCTACCTTATGCTCGATAGATGGCAGACCGCAAGAAGTGCCCGTCTCTGTCTGCTACCGGATGCAAGATAGATTTGTGGCCTCTTGTAGTATGTGCTCGTGGAAACAGTCCGCACGTGACGAGACAAGAAGACCCCACACTGTGCCCCGCCAACGCGTGCACCGATCTGCGGGGTTTTCTATCTTGATCCGCTTCACCTCTCGGTACTCGGCTGATACCCCGAATTTGTGCTAAAAAAGAATGGAGACACCAGGTTCTGCCCAGGTATCCCGTCCAGAAGCTTTGCTCGACGACAGTCCGTCCGCCAGTCACTCAGCCGAAGACACCGCAAAGCCTTTGGTACGAGGCAACCAGCGTGCCTCTACGCACCAGAGACTCGACGCCATTCGGTACTGAAGCAGTCGTTCCGTGGCGCCCCCTCCTCGCATGCAGCCCGCAGGCAGCTTGCAGGCAGCTTGCAGGCAGCTTGAAGACGACCTGATGCCGGCGCGAGGCATGGAATGATGGGCAGCTGGCCAGCCTCTCTCAACCGCTCCCCCAACACGGGCTCGGGGTCCTCCGGGCGGGCCTTTCCGAGCTCGCCGGCCTGGCCATCCTCGGCCGCCAACAGCCTCTCTCCTACATTCAGCAACTAAGTGGCAGCTCGGGCGCAAGCCCTCCGCCCCCTCTCTCTCTCCGCATATCGAGTCTCTTCCTTTTCCTACTAGTAGCCTGCATATGCTCATTCACACCTCGCTGCTGCCCTCGTGGACAAGCAGGGACGCTGGCACACCCTCCAAGCCTTCTCCACTGGCTGCACCACCAGGCGCCGTTTCGACTGACGTCTCGAGGCGCCTCTTCGAATCGCAACTTCTGAGCTCACCCGACATCGCATGACAAACCAGAACCGCCCGAAACCGCCCGCAGAGGCGTCGGCGGCCTCCCATGATGCGCCGCCGTCGCCCTCTCAGCCCGTCGCCGCCGCCAACGAAGCACCGGAGACCGACACCGGCATCCACCAGCTCCTCGACCCCGGCGTCGCGTGCAGCATCGCGCCCTCGTGCAGCATCGAGCCCGACTCGTCCGTCGACGACGAGGGCTATGCAGAGTCCACCTCCACTAGCTACGTCACCTCCCTGGCCAGCGACATTCGCAGGGGCGTCGAGGAGAATGGCAGAATCTACGCCGCCTACGGCATCCACAAGCCCTGGGTGCCCGTCGATGACTTGGAGGTGAGCGACGGCCCCTGCGCCGCAGGCCTGTATGATGACGGGACTCTCACGGCCGTGCCGTGACAGTCAACTAATCAGTCTCTCTCCCTCGGCACGGAACCTCAATGCCATCAGATGGATCGCAACGACCTCCAACACTGCAAGTTCACGCTCCTCATGAACGACAACCTCGTCCTCGCGCCAATCGTCGACTCCCCCCAAAAGATCCTTGACCTCGGCACCGGATCTGGCATCTGGGCCATCGACGTGGCCGACCAGTACCCCTCGGCCCATGTCATCGGCGTCGACACGGCCCCCGTCCAGCCCTCGGTCCTGCCGCCCAACCTAGTCTTCGAGGTCGACGACATCGAGAACGACTGGCTCTGGGCCGAGTCGAGCTTCGACCTCATCCACGGCCGCGAGCTCATCATGGCCATCCGGGACTGGCCCCGTCTCGTTCACCAGGCCTTTCGCCGCCTAAAGCCCGGTGGCTACCTCCAGCTGGCCGGCTCCTACCCTGAGTTTCAGTCCGACGACGGCACCCTGCCCCCCGACTCGGCCTACGTCGAGCTCGGCAACATTTACTTTGACATGTCGGAGCGCGTTGGCGCGTCGGGCCGCGAGATCCTCAGCTGGAAGCACTATCTCAGCTGCGCCGGCTTCGACGACATCCACGAGCGCCTCTACAAGATCCCCACCAACCCATGGCCCAAGGACGAGCGCCTCAAAAAGGTGGGCGCCTTCGAGCTGAGCCACTTTCGCGACAACATTGCAAACGTTTTTGCCCGCGGCTACACTCAGATCCTCGGCGGCGATCCAAACTACTTCCAAGTCCTCCTCGCCCGGGCGCGCAACGAGGTATTGAATCGGCGCATGCACAGCTGGGTCCCCTTGTAAGCCGGCTTTCTTTCGTCCCTTCTCTCCTTGCCCACGAAACCCTTGCATGTCAACCGGATCGTCTTTCTCGCATCAGATGTGGCGTGCGCCTCTTTTTAGCCTCTCAGACCGTGGCAGGCCGGGTGCTAACGCGGGCTCCAGCTACGTCGTGTACGGGAGAAGGCCAGACAACCGCAAGCCGAACCCGCAAACGGCTTGACCCCGGTTCCGCCGCTCCATGCGCAAGACGTCGCAACCATTGGAGACGCCAAGCTTGCGGGCCGTCTGTACTCTGTACCCCTGACGGCACTGGCAGGCTGGACCGACGAGGTCACAAGTTGTCCATGTGGAAAGGGGGGCAGCGCGCGCGCCAGGGCGTAGCAGAACGCCCTTTGGAATCAGCATTTCCGAGGCCCACGTGGGAGCACGCAAGCGCCCCAAAGTGCGACATCACCTCTCACGTGGAGATAGGCTGAACGGTGATATCCCTCGTCTCCGAGACATCTACGCTAGCGAGCCCGAGGGAGTTCGCTTGCCGGTCCATGTTGGCGGGACCCTTCCGGCTCTTCCGGGGTTGGCGGAGATCCCTTGCCGTTGATATGCGAGTCTTTCGCTCTTGTGGAGACGGCTAGATAGGTGGTCAGCTTCTTGGAGAACAGCCAATGATTCAACCTCGTCGTGTCCTCGATGGCGGAAACCCCGTGACGGAGTCGGACAAGAAGAGGGGCCGCCGCCTGCGGGGCTCGGGCCGTCCACACCCTTTCCCCCCCGTGACCGTCCTGCCCCCAGATCAGCAGGAAAAG
Source organism: Ophiocordyceps robertsii (assembly GCA_027405785.1). Lineage (NCBI taxonomy): Eukaryota > Fungi > Ascomycota > Sordariomycetes > Hypocreales > Ophiocordycipitaceae > Ophiocordyceps > Ophiocordyceps robertsii. The sequence continues at coordinate 8,406 of JAPEBW010002437.1, forward strand.
CAGCACGGTAACCCACGCAGACGGCGCTTTTGCACGTCAAAGGGTCCCCCGACCGTCTGGCCGCCATGACCGCTGAAGGTAATGCGCATCTGTGCAGGTCAAAATGCCAAGCACGACATTCCGATCCTGGCCATTTGATCACAATTGGCATTGCTGATACCAAACTCTATCTAGACTCGCCCCACTCCGTGCAATGAGAAGAATTATAACAAAGTGACGCGACGCAGTTTATGTTCTCAACTCCTCTATGAAACCCGACCCAACTTGTGCACATCACGACCCCGGGACAGCCTGCGCCGAGCTCCTATAATCATGCTGACAAGTGGCGTGCTACTGCTTTTCGGTTGACGCCCAATAAGGGGGAGGCCGAGCGAACCCAAAAGCAAAAGCGAGGAGCGTGAGGGCCATGTCGGCGGCGAAGAAAGGGGGAGATGTCCTCGAGACCGCCTCAATTGCTTAATGGCCCGCTACCTTGAGCTTCTCGACCTGAAGGATAGGTATCTCGGGCGCCGCATGCGCATCCTCCTGGCCCTCTTCGACGTCGACGACTCTCTATCCGTCTCGCAGTCTCGACCAAGCCAGCGTGCCATGGCCTGAGTCGCCTCACCATACTCGACATTGACGCTCTCTTTTGGGGCCATGGGAGGCGGCTTGTCCCAGGCGTGCGCCTCCCCGTCCACGATGCGGATGGAGTAAGACTTGTCGTGGTACTGCAGCCGCTGTGCGAAACGAATGCCCTCGGCGAGGAGCATGTCATATTCGCACAGGCATAGATGCATAGGGGGCAGCTTCTTCAAAAGCTCCTCGGACATGAGGCCGGGAGACAGCCTTGGATCCGTTCGCTGGTCGCGGGGGATGGGTGGGTAGACATACGAGGCGTCAATCAGGTCCGTCATGCCGGGGGACAGGGTGAGTTCGGGCCGGGAGCAGGCCTGACGCTTCTCGGGACGCGAAATGGTAATGTCGAGAGTGGGATAAAAGAGAATGATGCCAGCTATCTCAGGAGGCGCGACCGGTAGCTCGTAGTGCCAACGGGATGGGTCTTGCAGAATGACCCAGCTGCCAAGGGCAATGGTGGCGCCGGCGGAAAAGCCCGACAAGAAGACGCGGCTTGGGTCAATGCCAAACTCGGCGCGGCGAGCGACAATCTGCATGAGGGCATCGATGCAGTCCTCCAGGGGGGCGGGGAAGGGGTAGCCAGGGGCTAGGCGATAGTTGACGGTGAAGACAACGGCATCGAGGGCGCTCATGATGGCTCCGGCCCAGCGGGCATCGTCAGTGCCCTGGCCGAGGATCCAGCCGCCGCCGTGGAGATTGATGACGGCGGACCGGGGCCCGACAGCTATGCGGGGCGGCACCCACACCTCGACCTTGATCTTCTGGCGTCCCTTCCACTGAGACAGGGTCGAGTCGAGCCAGACCTCACGCGACGGAGAGGGGGCGGGCGGATCGGAGCGGTTGGCAATGCCGAAGCCGAGGGTTGCGGCGTAGCGGACGGCCGAGGCGCGGGCGGTAAGGTACCATCGCGAGCTGGCTTCGAGGGGGTTCACATAATCGGGCTCGACGGGGTTTGCCAAGCCAGGCGTTGCGACGCTCAAGGCCGTGCTGGAAGCGATGCTGGCGGCGACGCTTAGCGACGTGCTTGAGGATATGGCCCGTTTCAACTCGCCCATGGGAGATGGGAGACGGCTCTTTGCCGGGCTCTCTCGACGCAGAGAGCGCCGGAGAAGGGTGGGTGGTGGGCGCTGGAGGCAGCAGGCACACCAAGCCAGATCAGGAGACCTGTCCGGGCTGTACGGGATCGGACTTTGGCGGTGACGGTCGGACGGATAGACGGCGTATGCTACCTAGAACTAGAAGGGGAGCCAGATTCCCTGCCCAGGCGGCAGAAACGGAGCCGGGTCAGCGGTTGAGACAGGTCACCTCGGGCCAGGCGAGTGAAGCGCGTACCTGCGGACTGAGATGGGGCGTGTCAGCCGCCGAAGGGGGAGCGTGGAAGCACTCTGCATGTGTCGCGGAAGCAGAGGGAATGCTTCTTCTGCACCGTAAGCAGAGGCAGTCAGTCAGATGTCAAAGGGGAAAGGGACGAAGTCACGAGGAGTAGCAGCTGGAGCCAGAGATTCCGAGGGATATAGACGCACGCACACACGGGAATGTCGGGGTGAAAGAGGCTCGACAACGAGCGACAGGCAGGATTGTGAAGATGACGTGGAGCGGACGGGGAGGAGACGGGGAGGAGACGGGGACCAGACGGAGGGCAGACGGAGGGCCGACTGAGGCTGATTCGTCCCCCAATGTGTGTGTGAGTGTGGAAGAGCGAGGGAGGATAAAGATACGGTTGGCTGGCACACGGCATGGGTACGAAGCAGGTACCCTGGGCATTGTGTTAGATCCTGATGATGCCTTGCCGGGCAGCCCCCGAATTTCAAGCATTGAATTACATATCTGTCTAGTACCTAGGTGCTTAGGTAGGTACCTAGGTAGTTACCTTCGCGCGCCGGGCTGACTTAAGAACAGGGGGTGGGTGACCGTTATACTCTGTACAGAGGAGCATTTCAAAAGTCTTGACTGCACAATTTTTACGCTAGTCCTATTTGGGATCGGGCATTCCTAAACGGGCAGGTGGTGGCCCGATTAGGACTAGCTTGCACAGCCACATAGACAAGACTTTTAAAATGCTCCTCTGTATGCGCTATGACTATGTTGGCCCCACCTTGCGTCTTTTAACTCTAGTAAGCCAATCACAGTAAGGGGCTAGTGAGGGTTATGCAGCCAATGACCGTTACGTAGTAATGTCAACTGTGGCGGTGCAATATCGTGTCCCGGCTATTATAGTTATACGCACGGTGACTATATTAGCTGCTACGTTGCTATAGATTAAACAATATATATACTTATAAAGATGCTTATATATATAGTAATTATAGTAGGTAGCACGCTCTTATTATTTAGATAATATATATATTTATAAGTATACTTATATATATATATTAGCCTTACTATAACGTTTATCTTATATTATATAATAATACCTTTATAGCTATTAAAGTTATATAGCGAAGTAACTTTATTTTGCTTAAGCTAGTAGTAAATAATCTATTATTATTAAATATTTATAACTATTAAATATTAATATAAGCGTTTTAGATTATAATATATAATATATTCTTATTACTTTAACCTTATTAATATAGTTATTATACTAATAACGCCTTTATAAATATAAGACTTATTTTATTATAATTCTATTAGCTTAAAGCTAATTTTATTATTTACTTATATCTCTTATTTACTATACTATCCGATTACTAAAATAAGCACTATATTAACTATTTACTAAACCTATAAATAGCACTAATACTTATTATTATAGCTAACTTAACGTTATTATAAAATATTTATTCCTTATATATACAGTGCCGCTTATTTTAATATTAATATTTAATATAGTCTTATACGTTTTTAGCGTTATATACTCCGCTACCTTAAATTATATAATTACTTATAACGCTAGTTTATATTAGCTATATAATATAAACTTTTAACGACGTAGCTTAGTACCTTTATATAATATAAAGGGGATTTTAAAAAAGGTACTATTAAGGGCTTATATATACTTAGTTTAGTAATACGTAGCTAAATAATTATTTATTTAAAGCTAAAGAGGGAAAGGGGAAATCTCTATCTAAGCTATATAGCTTCGTACTTTATAAAGGTCGCTTAAGTAGCCTATACTTAAGTTAG
>JAPEBW010002438.1:0-12143 GCA_027405785.1 Ophiocordyceps robertsii
AGGAGTAATTATATGCCTTAAGAATTCCACTTTTTATATATAAAAGCTGTATTTCTCTAGTAAGATATATAAGCTAGCTTTTCTTAACGCTTTTAGCACTATATCGACTTCTTTATAGTATTGCTCTAGCGTATTTAAGTAAATAATAATATTATCTAAATAAGCCGTGTAGAAACGGTTTAAATAAGGATTTAATATACTATTAATTCTCTTTTAAAAGGTTGCCGGTGTATTAGTTAATCCTAAAAGCATAACTAAAAATTTATAAAGTCCGTATCGCGTTCTAAAGGCTGTTTTAAATTCGTCTCCTTTTTTAATGCGTATTAAGCTATAAGTAGATTTAAGGTTAACCTTAGTATACTACTGCTTATTAGCTAATCTATCTCTTATCTCGCTTATAAGAGGTAACGGAGTCTAGTCCTTTATTATATCGTTATTTATCTCTCTAAAATCGATATAAAGTTAAGGTTTTTCTTTATCTTTGCTATTCTTTAAAGCAAATAATATAGGAGCTTTATACTCTAATTTAGACTTTTTAATATAACCTTTTCGTAGGTTTTTATCGATATATTCTTTTAATAACTTTAGATACTTCTTATCTAAGTTATATATCTTATAGAATCTAAGCTTAGAGCCTTCTTTTAACTTAATTTCGTAATCTTCACTACCGTATAGTAGTAGTCTATCTTTAAGTAGCGGCGTAAATATATTAAAATATCTCTTTAGTATATTTTTAGGTATTTTTAGATAACGATCCTTAAGGTGTTTTAAATTAATAGTACCTTTTAAACGTCTCGTATACTACATTCGCTCTTTAAGGTGCTTTAAATTAATAGTACCTTCCGAATATTATAAGCTCTTCTTATATATCTTATTCTTAATCTTTCTCTTATTCCGTTTCTTCTTAATCTTATCTTTTTACTTAAGGTATTATTGCTTAATATCCTTTAAGGTATTTAATAGATTTTCCTTTAATAAATTATAAGTAGCTTAATAATTATCTCCTAAGCTTTTAGTTTCTTTACTAAGGTTCGGCGTTGTTTTCGCTTATATTATACTAGTCGTAGTCGTATTACCTTTAGTCGTACTAGTTGTCTTATCGTTTTTTATTACGATATCTATTATTACGATATTTATATCTATATAGGAAGCTTTATTATCCTTATCGTTGCTATTCTTTATATAGTTATTGTTAGGTATTACCGTATTTAAATTATTTAAGGGTTTCGTTTTAGGTTCGTCCTTTATTAAACTATAAAGAGGGATATTTAAGGTATTGTCTTTAAACCTTAAAAGGCCTTTATCTTAATCTATTATAGAATTATATTTCTATAAAAAGGGTAGTCTTAATATAATATTATAGCTAATAGCTAAGACATCGAAAGAATCTTTAAAATTATAAATCCTAATCGTATACTTAAGAGGATTAGTCTTAAGCATAATCTTGCCGTTATTATACTTAAAGGGTAATCCTTTAACTAAAAGAAGTATATAAGGCTTGTCTTTTCTTCTATAATGTAATTTTAGACGATTTACCGTTATAAGGGAAATATAGCTACTTATCGCACCGCAATCTACTAGTGCGTTAAGGCGATATCCTTTTAATTTTAATATAAAGGTTATTTTTATACTTTAAGAATTATTATTTAACGTAAGTAAGTTCTATTTATAAAGAAATAGCCTTATTATTCTTAAGCTTATTAGTTTTTTGCCTCGTTTACCGACTTCTCGGTAAATCTTAATTATTTCTACGAAACTAGTTTATTTAAGTAACTAAGCTATTTATAAGCTTTAAAAACTAGATTTCTACTAGCTTTATAGTTCTTAAATGCTTTACTAATAATATTAATACCTTTAGTATAATTAATTTCTCTTTATCGTTTTTAGTCGTTAATCTCTTCTTACTTAGCTTTTAGCTGATTTTTAAGCATATCTTTTAAGAATTTCTCTGCTTATAGTAGTATTTTTAAATTATAATTCTTATTATAAAGATTATAATTAGTTTTAAAATACTCGCTATATCGTCTAGACGTATCTTTAATAGCTAAGTTAAGGAATTCCGTATCTTCCTTAAACTTATTAGCTAGCTCGTCGTTCTTTTTCTTAAGATTGTCTTTATCTTTAATTAGATTAATAATATACGTAAAAAAAGATACGTAATCTTCCTTTAGCTTAATTATCTTATTCGTTAAAGCTAGGTTACTATCTTAAAGGTTTTTAATAGTCGTTTCGTTATACTACTTAAAGAGTAAAAGTTATTCGATTTTAATCCGGTTATCGATATTTTCTTATAAAAGTTCCTCTTTATCGGCTTTAATATCCTCCTTAAGGTTTTCTATAAAAACCTTAATATCGGTAGTAAGTTCTTTAATTGTTATAACGGGTTTATTATAAGTCTTCCTTAGTTTAGGAAACTAGCCGCTTCCTTACTTATCTAAAAGGTATATAAGGTAGTTATTATTATAGTATCTAGTCTAGGAAAGCTACTTATATACCCTATCTTTAATAGTAATTACTATATTAAGATATTCTATAAAAAGAGCGTAAGGCCTATCGCTATCTTCCTTTTTTAAAGAGGGCTCTTTGTCTATTTTTTATAATTCGAGGTCTTTAAGATTATAGTCTTTTTCCGTATTTAAAGGCATAACGTTCGTATTAAAATAAGGAGCGTTTTCGTCGTCTTTATTAATAGTCTATAAGGAAGTTCTAAGCTAATAATTATCCTCGGTCTTAAAAGTGTTTCTTTACTAGTTATCTAGGCTTTTAGCTTTTACTTTAATCTTAACTTTAAGTTCTTCTTTATAAAGACCTTTTATAAGCAAACTAGTCTTAAACGGACTAAAAGTTAGTATTATAAGCTTTACGTTAATATCGGTATCCTTAGTTAAAAGTAGTAGTAAAGTATATCGCGGATTATAGGCTAAGAGGGCATTATTCTTATAAATAGGTATATTTCTTCTCTTAAAGGAATTCCTCTTTTTAATATAATCTCTTACGATATAGCCTTCCTTTATATAATTAAAGCATCGAATAGCTTTTTTAACGTGCTTTAACGGGCTCGCTTTAAGGGTATTTAAGTCTATTGCGTCGTAACTTAAGTCTCGCTTTTGCTTCTTATTATTTTTCTTAATAACCCCGCCGGGAGTCGAATAGTGTTTTCTTTATTGCTAGCGTTCGTATTGCTTATCGTCTATCTAAACCGCTAGACTAATATAGTCTAATAGCGTCTTTAGCTTATCTAAGCGGTAAATCTTATCTTTAACTTCTTCTTTTAGTCCTTTGTAAAACGTAGCTATAAGGGCATCGTTTTCTTATTTTAGCTTAGAAGTTATTTATCGGAATTAAGCTACGTAAGCTAATAAAGACGTAACCTACTTAAGGCTTCTTAATTTATGCTCTGCTAATCGTTGCTTATCCACAATCCTAAACGTTTTTCGTAGAGCTTCTTCGAAGTTATTAAAATTCTTAAAAATATTCCTTATCTTAAAATTCCTATCTTTAGGACTATTATCTATATAGTCCTGAAAAATCAGTTTAAACTATATTGCTGCTAGGCCTTATAAGTAACTAAATATAAATATAACCTTTACTACTTCTTAATTTATTATAGTAGGATAAAACTAAAAATAAGCTTTAAGAGAGGTAATAAACTCTTATAGCTTAGCTAATTCTTTAGTATAAAGTTCGGGAGCTTTAATCTTTAAAATAGAACTACTATTTATAGAACTTATAAGGGGATAAGAAAGTTCTTACTACCTTAAACTAGCTTACGGCTAACTAGTTAGCTATAGTATTATAAAAGTAGATATTTCTTCTTTTATTTATTATAATTAGATAAACATAATTATAATAAATACCTTTTCTTTATTAAATAACTTAAAGAACTTACTAAGTATAAAATACTAAGTAATCTTTATTAGAGCTATTTAATCGTAAAGATTCTTATAAGCTAGTTTTATATTACGGAACCCTTAGCGTTTCTTATATACTAAGAAGCTTTATATAGTTTATTTAATTTAAATTTACTTATTAAAAGGGATAAAGAAGACTTAGTATAGACTACTAAACCGAATAAGGTAAGGGTATCTTATTATGCGGATTTCTTAGGTTAAAACTAGCTAAAAAGGAAGAAAGAAGGAAAGGAAAGGAGTCGAGGGAAAGAGGAGCGAAACCCTCCTTTTATACTTTTCTAAGGCTACTAAAAGGTTCCCCTTTTATATACTTTAATATGCTTTTATATGCTTTTATATGCTTTTATATGCTTTTATATATTAAGCTATAACTTATACCCTATATAACTTATAAGGTTACTAAACTACTTCTTAAGCTAATAAAAATAGCTTACGCTATCTTTATTATTAGTTATAAGTAATATACGCTCTATTACTTATAACTAGCTTATAAGACTAAATATCCTTATCTTTAAACCTTCTATAAGATTCTATCCTTTTTTAAAGGGAGGCCTCTTACTATAGCTTTATACGAAGTATTAGTCGATTATATAAAAGGAAGGCCTCCTACCTTAACTTTATATAAGATATCGGTTAATATAGATCCTATTACTAGCTAAAGCTAACCTAAGCCGAATATAAGCGTATTTAACCTATACTACTTATAGCCGATACTAGCTATCTTTAACTATTAAGCTATATCGTCTTTCCTTATAATTACTAGTTTCTACTTTAATAATTATAACTCGTAACTAGCGGTATTTACTTTACTAGTTACTCCTTTATATTTAGCGGTATTTACTTTACTAAATATTAGTACTTTTAAGTACTTAAGATTACTAACAGAATAGGGTTTCCGTTATATATAGCGTTTTTAAAGTACTAGTAACCTCTTAACTAAACTTCTTAAGGATCTTTTTAGCGTACCTTGTTTAATATATTAGAATTATTTTCGCGGCGTTATCTTATTTAAATAAAAAACTTAAGAATTCTTAAGGCTTGCTAAGCTACTTAGTTTTATATAGCGAAGCTAAGATATTAATAGCTATATTAATAGTTTTTTTAGTTAATAACGCTATAATAAAGTCGTTTATATAAATAATCGTAAATATATTACTCGCTTTATAGCGGAGGATATACTTATCTGTCTTAAGGCGCTTCAAACTATGTATTTAGAAGTTTCTACTTCTTAGTTATACTATTCCTAAAGCAAGCTTTTATAGCTATTTAAAGCTTTAAGGGAGTAAAATATACTCTCCCGCAGCGTATAAGCTAAATATAGTATAAATAATACGCGATATAATTACGCTAAAGAATATATTAAATCCGCTATACGATTCTACATACTATATTCATTTTTTTATATTATTTCACGCATATATAAGCAAGGTATAAGCAGATTAAGAAGAGGTATATAGAAAGACTATATATACAATCTATACTAAGTCGCTATACTACCTTATATTCTTTACGGAATTAATCCCTAGGCTTATAAATACAATATTTACTTAATAATAGCTATTAGCCTACTATATATTATTACGCTATATATAGGGCTCTTGTCTTAATTATTTAAGTTACTTATAGCTTAGAAATTGTCTATATAAGGAGGCCTTAGTCCCCCCTTTACCTTAAATAAGTTATTAACTTTATATATATATATCTTACTTATTTCTTTACCTTTTTACACACTCTTTATATCTTTATAATCCCTTTTTTATAGCTATATACCTTCTTTTTTCTATACCTATTTACTCCTTAATTAGTTATAAGCCCGGCTTCCCTTAAAGCCGGACTTACCCCCGACCCCTACTAACGTTTTTCCGATTATTACGTAATCGAAAAATTCTAGCAAAACTCTTTCTTACTTTCTACGTAATTGCGCTTACTAAGTATATTCTTTTCGGAATTTTCCTAATATCTTATTAGACTTAGTTCCTTAGTTTTCCCTCTTTCCTCCTTCTTTTTATACCTTATGTTTTTATAACTATGTTCTTAAGACTATATTAAACATAAAAAACCTTTTAAAACCCTTTCCCTATATAATAAAAGACGCGCTTTTTAATAGCCTTTTTCTTTTTTCGCCTACTTTATATAAAGTTCTTTACTCCTTTATTTAATCTCTCTTTTATACTCCTAGATATTTAATTAGCTATTAAGATCTAAAGAAATAGTAGATAAACTCTTTAAAATTCTTTCTTTACGTATTAAAGGACGTACTTTAAAACGCAATTCTCTTTCTTTTTTTTAGACCCCTTTTATTATGTTATTTTACTAATATCCCTTTAATTAATATCCCTTTTTTTTACTCCTCCTTTTTAATTAACTTTTATACCGGAATACCTCTCGAAATAATATATAAAACATAGAGCTACTAAGAACGATTATTATTTTAGTAAGCTAAAAGGTTCTTCGAATTATTCCTCTTAGTTACTTTAAATAAAATCCGTTTTTATTTAAGAGAAAGCCGCTTAAGCTATCTTTTAAGATCTATATACTTAATCCGGGGAAATTCTTACTTTTATACGTCTTATAGTTAAGGATAGTCCTCTCTCTTAAATAAAATACTATACGACTATAAAGTTAGCTTAAGACGCTTTATAAACCCTTTATAACTTAGTAAATTTTACTTTAAAATTTCTTCTTATAAAAGAATTATTTAACATAACCCTTAAAATCTATACTTCGATTAAAGCATATCTTAATAAGATAAAAGAGCTTTTTAATAAGATAAATATATAAGAAATTAAAATCCTTAAGGTAGTGATTATAACTTAGATTTTAAAATGCTTAAATAGATCTTATTTTAGCTTTATAACTAATATTTCTTAAGCTTTTTAAGAAAACGCTTAAGCTTATACTTTAAAATTACTTTTTTCTTTTTTAATAAATAAGTTTAAAAGGATTAAGGCTTTAAAAAGTCCTTTTTTCATAAGCTATTCTTTTTATATAGTAAAAACCCCGTCTTTTATAAGAATTATAAGAAAATAAGCTATACTATAAAAGACTATTTTTAAATTAAGGAAAATAAAGATAAGGTAAAGGTAATAAGTTTTAAACTAAAAGCTTTCTTTTTTTCTTCCTCTTATAAAAGGCCCCTTTTAATTAAACCTTCTTAAGACTACTTAAATAAGAATAATAAGCGTTTTAAGCCTATACCTTTTTTAAGAGAGTCTTTTTAAGAGAGAGTTTTAGTAATTAGAAAATAAGTAGTTAAAGGCTAGAAAAAAGAAATAAGTTTCTTCCTTTAAAGAGTCCTCTCCCTTTAAAGAAATACTTTATATTTTCGACTTCTTAGCTTAAGTAAATAACTCTCTTCTTTTACCCTTTATACCCTTTATACCCTTTATACCCTTTATACCCTTTATACCCTTTATACTTTTTATACCCTTTATACTTTCTATACCCTTTTTACTCTCTATACCCTTTATACCCTTTATACCCTTTATACCCTCTATCCCCTTAATCCCCCTTATATCCCTTTTATATACACCTCTTTTATATACCTCTTTAAATGAAAAAAGAAAAGCTAATATAAGAAATATTATAAGACCTTTAAACACTTTTCTTTTCTCTTTTTCTTAGGTTATTTTTAAGGTAGATAAAAATATTATAAAAATAAAAAAAGGGAATATATATAGCTTTATCTTTAATATAAAGGCTTTTAAGCGTATAGGATATAATAAATCACTCCTCTTTACTTAAAAAGATATATATATAACTATTATTTAAGGAAAAGCGTTTTTTATTATAGTTAAAAACGTAGGAAATTTCTATTTTAAATGTCTTAATAGTAATATACGCTATATATTAAAGAACTGCCTTTATATACTTTAAATTAGTATTAATATACTAAGCTAAATATCTTTTGATAATACCTTTACTTTAATACGTAAAGATAATATAACTCTTTTAAATAAAGAGGTAAATATACTAATATAAGGCTTTATTAATAACGGCTTATATTATATTCTTATAGTTATAAAGACTCGCTTTTAAATTAACAATAAAATATATAATATAAAACGCTTTATAAACAATATACCTATAGATAATAAACCTATAGATAATACCCTTATAAATAAAGATAAAAGTTTAAAAATAAAAAAAAAGACTATAAATATATTTTTTAGCCTAAAAAACTAAGATATATAAATTATAAATTAGTATATAGATACTTAAGAAAAGACTATTTTAATATAAATATAAATAAAGCTAATATAATAAAAATTAAGCAATGCGAAGCTTATATAAAAGCTAAATAAATAAAGAAAAAGAAAAAGACTTCTTTAAAAAGGAAATACCTCTTTTTATATAAAATACTTACTAATATTCAAGGCCCTATAAAAACCCCTACTTATAATAAATACACATACTTTATATTTCTTTTAAATGCTATAACTAGATATTTAAGAATATACTTTATAAACCGTTAGGCAGAATATTTACTTAAATTCTTAAAATATAAGTAGGAATTAGAAAATAATATAAATAAGACTACTATAAAAGACGGTTTTTTCTAAAAATATAAGAGAATTTATATATAATATAAAGCTATATTGCCTAAAAACGGCCTTATATATAATATAAGTCCTATATCTACCCCTTTCTTTAACGGTAAAATAAAAAGGATAAATAAGACTATACTTTATAAAGTCCGGGCTATGCCTTTTAACTTAAATTTACAAAAATACCTATAAAGTAAGGCTATTTTAGCAGCTATATATATATATAATAAGTCCCCGCATTTTGCTATAAGCTTTATATCCCTTATAGAAAAAAAGGATAATATAGCTTTAAGTTTAAAAGACTTAAATAAAATAAAGATATTTAAAAGCACGATATTTTATTAAAATAAAACCTTATATAATAAACTAAGAGTATTACTATTTATACATATATATATCTCTATTTGTATACACGCCCTATTTTTAAAATACGTACTAATACTAGCCCGCCCTACCTACTTACAATGCCCGCGCTTAGTAAGTACCTATTCCTTCTAAATACCCGCGCCTATATATATAGCCTATATACGCAGCCTACACACGCAGCCTACACGCAGCGCTCTTAGCTATAGCTTAATTCGCTTAAAAAACGTATCTTTAAAGCTTTTGCGAGATACGCGTATAGCGCGGCCCGTTAATTAATACGGGCCGGTGCTGCGGGCGAAGACGTAAGCGCGCCCTTAATACCCTTAACGCTATACCGGCGGCGGCGATATAGCTACGCGCCCTTAATTGCCTTAACGCCGCCTAATTCCCTTAATGCTACTATATCGCCGCCGCCGGTAAGTAGGTATAGGTATCTCTCTTGCCCTTAACGCTATACCGGCGGCGGCGATATAGCTATATCGCCGCTTAAGGCTATATCGCCGCCTAGGGCTATATTGCCGCTTAGGGCTATATTGCCGCCTAGGGCTATATTGCCGCCGCCGGTGCTATAAGCGCCCTTACTACCCTTACCGCCCTTACCGCGTCCTCCTCTTAATTCCTTTCTCTTTATATTGCCTTAAGCCGACGATCTCTCTTATAACGCTATAAGAGACCTTAGGCTATAGCTAAGTTTATTAATCTCGTTATAAGAGAGGAATTATCGAACGCTTATATTAAGCCGCTTTAAGCTAGCTTAACTTAAATTAAGCAGCCTTCGTAGCGGTATAGCTAGCTATAATGCCCTTATTAATACGTGTTAGTATTTAAAAGAGTTAAGTATAGGTAGCTTAGTATTATAAGGCCGGCCGCGTATAACTATAATAACGTTAAGATCGCGGATTTAAATTAATAGCTCTTTAAGGTCTTAAGAGTTATTATTAGTAGTAAAATATATAAAAAAAGAGGGGGGTCTTTACTAATAACTTCTTAAGCTACTATTATATAGAAATATTATGCTTTTCGAGCGTTAGCCCGGCTTAAAGGCGTTAAAAGATCGTATATATATAAGATAAGCTAAGCTATAATATAAAGCGCTTACTATAAGGCTGTAGTAGCTAGGGCTCTTAAGTTAACAAAAGCATTATAGTAATAATAAGTTAATACTATATAGTAAGAAGATTAATAGCTTAATAAGTAACCTTTATATTAAGGTCCTTAAGCTAAGATATCTACTTAAGGAACCGCCGCTTTTATCGAATCACTTACTAAGTAGCTATTTAAATATAGGATATCTCTTTATTCTTAATTATTTAAATAAAGGCATTATATAGATATAAGAGGTTAAAGGTGCCTATAAGTAAATAAGACTCTACGTTTTTATAGGCGGTCTTAACTAAGCTATTAACCCGCTAGCCGAAGTTATAATAGCAGCTAATAAAGCAGCCCGCTTACTACTCCCGCTACGGTATATATTCGTCTAAGATATAGGTTATAATATAGCCTTAGTATTATTAACCGAATTGCTAATCGAGCTACTACTAGGCCTTATTAAAATCCGCTTTTATCTTTAAGTAAATAACGCGCTTTTAAGCTAGTAGTATTCCCTTACGGCTAAATTCGACTTCTTTATTATTTAGACTAAACGTAGTAGCGGTAGTAGTAGCGGCGGCTCCTTATTTAGTAGCCTTATAAGTAAGAATAGCTTTAACCTTAAGAAAGACTTCTCCTTTAATCGGATTTTTAAGACTATTAAAATTTACAAAGTCTTTTTAGCGTAACTAAATTCGGGCCCGAAAATTGCTATTAATATAGTATATATAAAGTTATTATTATATAAAAGGGAAAATATAAAGAAGGGCGTTTTTAAGGGCGGCTTCCTTATCTATAATAACTATAAAGGGCTTTAATGCCCTTACTTATATATATAAGGCGTTAAGGGACTTATAAAGCTACTAATATCCCTTTTCTTTCTTTATATTTATAAGGCTAAAGGCGAAGTTAGCTAAAGACTTTTAATTAGTAACTTAAATAACTTAAAAAAGGAAAAGCTTAAAGCAGTTAGTCTTATATATATTATTAAGGCTTAAAACCTTAAAGAAGCGTTTTTATATCTTTTAGCACTATAAGTAAGTTTAAAGTATGCCTTAAATCTTATTTTTATTATATAGGTCTAATTTAATATAATAAAGAAGATTTCTTACTTAAAGATACTTAATAAACGCTTATATAGCCGTCTTACTATTAAGAGCTTTAAAATAAAGCTTTTAGCGATCGTTATAGATATCTTAAAGGCGGAAGAACGCTATAGTAAGCTCGGTATCTTATAAGATAATAAAAATCTCTTAAGCTAGTAGCGCTTTATATTTTAAGAGGTTCTTCTTAAGCTCTTACTATATAACGGTCTATTAGCGATAAATATTATATATTAAGGGATTAAAAGAAGGCTTATAGTTATAGTAAGCCTTAGTAACTCGAAAATCCTACTTTAAAGCTTTCTTATCGAAGGAGGCTATTATAATAAAGCGGAAAGAATAGTTAAGCTTTTAGGTAAAAGGCTTATATAGCCTTATATTAATAAAAGCCCGCCGTAGGCCACGATCGCATATAAAGAGAACTTAGGGTATAAAGGAGATCCCGTTAATATCTCGCTTATAAGAGCTTAACCGCTTAAAGATAGCTATACCGTTATTGCGAAAGAACCCTTAAATAAAGTTATACGCCGTATTATAGGTTTCGAAGCCTAAAGAAGGCAGTAAAGGCTAAATCGTAGCTTCGCGTTCTTTATAGATATTAAGGGCATCGTAGGCTTTATTTAAGTCGCCTTACGGCGTAGGGGCATTAAGAAGAGAGAGAAAAAGGTTTATTGCAACGCTAGCGATAGCTTTAATTAATATATATATATATTTATATATAGAATATCAGCTGCGTATATAAGCTGCGTGTATATATATATAGGCTATATATATCGGCGCGGGCATTTAGAAGGTACGGGTACTTAATAAGCGGGCGCGGTATAAATTAGCGGGGCGGGCTAGCGCGGGTATGTATTTTTAAAATAGGGCGTGTATATAAATAGAGATATATATATATATAAATAGTAATACTTTAAACTAAAGCTTAGAGCTTATAAAGGGGTAATAATAAGCTATAAAGATACTGCTTATAAAATATATAACTTTTTTAAACGAAAAGTAATAACTTTTAAAGATATAACTAAACTAAAGAATAACTTCTTAAATAAAGAGAAATATACTAGTTTTAGTAATATGCCCTCTTTAAATAAGCTACTAAATAGCTATAATACTAAAAATAATAATAC
>JAPEBW010002439.1:0-12128 GCA_027405785.1 Ophiocordyceps robertsii
TTTACGCTATAAGGCGTAGCAAATAGTAGCAATTCCTACCTATTTAAACGGAAATCCCCCGGATATCTACTAAGCTAAGAGCGACTATATCGCACGATTAAGTACTTATCCTATAGGAAGTTAGATACTAAACGATATTTTCTTCGGTAGGAAGCTCTTATTAGCCTTTAAGTCTAACCTTAATAATAAGCACCTTTTCCCTAACGCGCTCGTAATAGAACTCCGAGACGAGCAGGCTATAAGAGCGGAAGAGGCCGCGGCCTACCGGGTATACCGGTTTAATAATCTCCTTTACCCCTTTTTAGGGTACTATACCGCGATAGCTTACGGAGCTAGACGGGATATAGAATAAGTCCCGCCTAGCTAAGCTAAGACTACTACCCTTTAAAAGGCAATCCGCTTTTAAAATACTAACGAAGGATAGACTATAAAACGATAGAATCTATACGACTAAGTAAACTAGATTCGGTATTACCTAGACGGATCGATTATCCTCTAGATAGAAGAAGTAAGGACGAGCCGACCTTAAAACCATCCGGCTCCCCGCCCGCTAAATACCCTCCGGATTAAGCCCGCAATAAAGTTACTCTTTCCCTAGGACGATAAGCCTAGCGGATATTTCCACCGCGTACTGCTAATAGAATTTAGCCTAAGGGCCTTAACCGGAAATCCGCCTCGGAGGATACCTAGCAGTTTTTTAGTTTAGCATTACCGTTTAGCCTCGTCCGCTATAGCCGCGCTAACTAAGGCATTTTCGGGACTCTCGATTAATAAAAACGAGCTTCTTACGCTAAGGGCCCTATAGCGCACCGGATTCCGGGACGTATATAAAACGGAAAGCTAAGCGCCTAGCGAGAGTATTAAGACTAAGACCTTAATAATAAGCGACGAGGACGCGGTAAGCGATACCCTTAGCGGGCTAAACCTATCTATACTAAGCGCGTAGATACTAAGACTAAGCATAGCCTTAAGCCCCCCGGTAGGAATAGTAGCAATATCGAACGAATAATTCCTTAGTCTCCTTTAAGCACTAAGAAAAGAAAACGCGCTTACTAAGCCCCGGGAAAAACCTTAACTATAAGCCGAGGATATAAGGAGATTTAACCCGTTAGGACCTTTAAAAGCGTCCTTCGACGAAGTCTAAGAAGACGATAAAGCTAGTACGTTCCGAGGAGTTAACCGTTTTATCGACTTTATCTACCGAAACGCTAGTAAAGGCGAGGCCTACGCGGATAAATTAGCTATCTAACTGCCCTCTTTCCTCTAAAGAAATACGGCGGAATAGTATTCCGGGGACCTCTCGGAACTATAATAAGAAGAACTTAGCGAGCCCGGCGTCGGACTAGGCCGATAAATATCCGCCTTATAAAAACGGTTTAGAATCCGCTTAAATATAGCGATATAGGCACTCGATAAAAAGCACTTTACTATCGAAGATATAGTAGTAGGATCCGACTTTAAGTCTTAGATATTACGCCTACGATATAAAGCTAAGGCCGCGCTTTACTAGCCGGACTACCTAACTATAGTGATCTACTAAAAGCTAGACGTTTACCTATAAGAATCCTTATAACGCTTAGTAAGGAACGAGGACATTAATAAATAGATTAATAAATATAAGGAAATTCTTCCCTAGCTATAAGTTAAATATACTTAAGGATCTTAAAAGCACTTACTAGCGCGAAAGAAATAGATCTAACCTATAAAAAGGCGAGGGCCGATTAGCCGTACCCTATACGCGCTTAGAGGATAGTCCGGGACGCCCCGGCTATCTATTAAAGGCTCGCTAGGACTAAGGGTTACGTTTTTAGACCGCCCGGCAAAGGCGGACATACCTTAAACCTTATAGCGCTCGCTAAGTTAAGGAAGAAACCCGCCTAAATAGCTAGGAATATAAGTCGAGGTCCTTTAGCTAAAGAGAGAAGGGACTTTCGGGACTATATACTCGCTAACGCTAAAGCTAAAACGGGCGTACCCCGCGACCAAGGAAGGTACTATAGCAAAGACCGACGACTATTTAAGGGATAAAGAGTACGATGCGGAAGGAGCCTAGTTAGACACTAATAAGAGCTTAGAGGAAACCGTAATCTATACTATAGTAGACTTAGTATAGGAGGCCGATAAAGCGTGCGGATTTTGCGGCGAAGCATTCCCCTCGAAAAATAAGCTCTACTAATACGTTAAAGATAAACACCCCCTTAACCCTAACCGCGACGTTATTATATAAAGACGTAGCTTAGCATAGCAAGTAGTTATTCGGAAGCTATAGAACGTCTAAATAGTTAAGGCTTCCCTTAACGTCTAGCTATTAAACCCCGATAGGCCGTTACGATTTACCTACGCACGCCTACTAGTCTACGGTAAAGAAGGGCCCGGGATAAGTATTAAAGCCTATACGGATACCGGGGTAGACCGAAGCCTTATCTAAGCCGACTTAGTAAAGACCTTTTAAGACGTAACTATAAACTCCTCTTAACGAATTCCTATTTAAGGAGTAAGAAGGATAGCTACCGTTAAATAGGCGGAATTTACCGCTTATATACTAAGAAGGCTAAACGGTAGCCTCGCGGTTATAAAGGTAAGGATCGGCGCCTAGATAGTAAAACGCTTAGCGGCTAATATATTGCTCGGCTAAGACTTTTTAGTTCCTTACTAAGGGGACCTTATTAACTCTACGTCGGTCTTACGGATTAAGGCTTATAAAGGGATTAAAGCCGAAGTTAAGATAGTCTGGCTAGGACTAGCGATATATAGGCGGGTGATCTACTTAGTTACCACGACGATTCTAGCTAGTTCTAGCTACGCCTTACCTATATAGGTCCGGGCGCCGCTATTAAGGCGTAATATAATATTTTTCCCCGAGGACCTTAGGCTCGCCCGGATAATAATATAGGATTATAAGAGCTTTACGGCAATAAACTATTCTAAAGAACTACTAGTGCTCCGCTAAGGCTAAAAGGTAAGGATAATTATAGACCTCGATAAGCAGTTTTAGCTATATAAGGAGGTTAACGCCACGGCTCCCTTAGCGGAAGCCCTTACGGAAAATCCGAATAGAATAGACCCCGCTAAGGACTTCCTATAAAAGGATCTTACTGCAAACTATAAACTCGGAATCGGCCGAACTAAGGACTTACCTAAACTTACTACTAACGAGGGCGTCCGGATCTACGCTAAAGACTTAGAATACGTATTAAAAGTCTAAGATATCCTTTAATCGTTTCCCCGCCTTTAGAAGGACGAAGGAGTAGTATATATAGACGAATCCGAATATATACGTATTCCTTTAGTAGAAGGATAGCAATACTAATAAGTTATATTAAGATTATACCTATTAAGCGATAAAGATAAGAAGGTAGTAGATATAATATTCGGCTAGCTAACCGCGTAGGGCTAATTAAAACGAGTCTACGGGCTAACCCTATTCGCGGCGCCGGTGTTCGTGGTATAAAAAACGGTAAACGGAAAGGAAAAGGGACAAGTAGTCGTAGACTTATAAGGGATTAACGCCGTTACTACCCTAGACGCCTACTTAATGCCCCTTTAGAGCGATATAATTAAACGCCTCCGAGGAAAGAAGTTTATTAGTGCGGTAAACGTACGATCGTTTTTCTATTAGTTCTTAGTTTACTAAGACTACCGAGAAAGGTTTATAGTCGTAAGCTATCGCGGGCTAAAAAGATCATTAGTAATACTTATAGGCTTTAAGAACTCCCCGGTATATATCTAAAGGTTTATCGACAACGTCCTCCGCAGATACTAAGAATACGCGGCGGCCTATATCGACAATATTATTATCTACTCCGATATAGCCGAAGAATACCTTTAATATCTAAAAGCCGTATTCCGCGCTTTCTACGACTATAATATTACCTTATCCGGACTAAAGTCCTTCTTAGCGTACCTATCCGTGTAGCTCCTCGGATTTAAAGTAGACGCTATCGGCCTAATAAATATAGACAAACGCGTGCAAGCTTTAAGGGATATCGCGTTCCTAAAGAACCTTTAATAGCTCGAGAAATAGATCGGCCTTACCGGGTAGCTACGCTATATAGTCCCGCATTTCGCTAAGGAAGTCGACGTCTTATAAAAACGAAAGACGGAGCTGCTCCGGGTAGGACGAGAAGACGGAGTCCCCTTAAGGGGCTAAGGACGGGCTCGATACGCCGCGAAAGCCGCTTTTTAGCCTACTTCGGAAGAGGAAGAGGCCTTTGCGATTTTAACTAAGAAACTTACCGAGCCCTAGACAATTTACTACTTCGACCCCGCCCGATAACTATTTATCTAGATCGATATATCCCGAGAATACGGAGTGGCGGCTATAGCTTTTTACCTAAAAGAAGGCACGGAATAGGATAAAAAGACGCTGCCAGCCCGGACTAAGGTCTAGCCTATCGTTTACTTAAGCCGCGCCCTTTAAGGCGGAGAACCCCAATACTAGCCTACGGAACTTAAAGTAGCCGGTTTAATATAGGCAATACGTAAGCTACGCACTATAGTACTATCCGTAAGAACACTATAGGTAGTCGTTTTTACCGACTATATAAGCACTTACGGAATCGTATATTAGAAATCCCTATTCTCTACTAGCATAAAATCTAACGATAAGCTAGTCCTCGCGTCTTAATACTTAAGCCAATTCCCGCTTAAGGTATGCTATATCCTAAGCGTCGAAAACGTTATGCTAGACGCGCTCTTACGTCTGCCGCATTAAGACGATAAGCCGGTATCCTTAAACTAAGAAGGGGAATTAGAACGTATCTAAGAAGACGAGATAACGGACCGCGTGTTCCTCTACGCGGAAGTATTAATCGAATTGCCGCTCCGCTAAAAAATAATCGATAGATATACGGAAGATATACGGTAGGTAAAAATCATAGCGCAGCTTAGCGATAAGGACGAGGTCCCCGGACTCTTATTCCTCCGGTCGTAGGGGTTGCTATACTTTACGGAGAACGACGGACGTAGGAGACTATATATCCCTAAGACCTACGCTAAGGAGATCGTCGAAGACGCCTACGTTAGATACTTCTATACCGGCCGCACCTATATATAGTAAGACCTATCCGAAAGCTTCTTAATCCTACGGCTTAGTAGATACGTAGATAAGGTTGTAGACGGCTGCGATACTTACTACCGCAACTAAACCGACTAAGGCAAGACGCTAAGGTAGCTTATCCCGATCTAAAGCCCGCCGGTTCTATACTATATAATAGCGATAGATTTTATCACTAGGCTCTTAGTAGTCTAAGCCGAACAATCCCCGTAAAAAGATCCTATAAAGAACTTCTTTAATACCTTACTAACTATAACTAATAAATTCTTAAAAATATATCTCCTTATCCTAAGCAATAACTAGTTTATAGCGGAAGACTAAGTATAAGCGTTATATACTAAACTGCTCCGCGCTAACTAAGGGATTCCGAAGGGAATAATTTTTAACCGGGACGTAAAGTTTACCTTAGTATTTTAAAGGACCTTATAATAAGCCTTTAGATTAAAGCTTCTTATATCTACTACTTAGCACCTTTAAACCGACGGCCTATTAAAAAGGCGAAACTAAACTATAGAAATCGCGCTATAATTCTTTACCGCTAATTTCCCGGACTTACGCTAGACCGATATGCTAATCGCCCTTTAGTTTAGCCTTAATAATTCCTTCTCCTTAGTAATTTACGCGGCCCTTAGTAAGCTTATTATAAGGATAAAAATAAACAACGGCCTTTAGTTCCTTAATAACTACTTATACCTACGAAACTAAGAAGTCTTATAAGAAGAAGCTAGGTTAGCTATCGCCTATACTTAAGCCGCTATAAAGGATAAATACGATAAGAAATACCGCCCGCTAAAATTTAAGCCTAGCGATTAAGTCTAGCTATAGCTTAGTAAAGGCTACTATATCGCGGACGGCAAACTAGCGAAGCTTTAAGAAAGATATATTAAGCTATTTAAGGTTACTACTAAAGTAAAATAGCTCGTATACCGGTTAGATATAAAAGGGTCCCTTAATATTTATTTAGTCGTTTTAGTAGTATAACTACGCTTAGTAAACGAGCTAGCTATACGCTTAAGACTAGTCTAAAACGAAGGGATACTTTACCCGGATAAGTAAGAAGTAAAACGAATCCTATAAAGCTATATAATAAAGAAAGGCGGCGGAAAGCTAAGGAAGGAGTTCCTTATAGCCTAAAAAGGCTAGCTAAGTAGCTATAACTCGTAAGTAAACGAAAAGGCGGTCTTCTTACCAAAGATCGTAAAAACCTTCGAAAAAGCATAAGAGGAGTTAGCTACCTAAGTAGTTCGGACGAAAGTATAACGCGCGGCTCTTATAACTTAATATAAAACTCTCTAACTAAGAGAATTAAGCGGTTAAGCCTAGGCACAAGACCTAAAAGCTACTATAGGTTATAAGAAACTATAACTTACTATGCTTAAAGTAATTAGTTATTTTAATAATAATATACCACCGTTTACCTTAAGTAATAAGGCCTTTTTAGCCTTATAGTATACCTATTTAAATTCTCTTTACTACTTGCCCTTTCTCCTTTTCTTTCTTCCTTTTATAACTATATTTCCCTTTACCGCCGGCTATAGCCCGCCGCACCTTGCTTACTCCTATACGTATAACCTTCTTTACCTTAAGCCTACGATCTTTATACTCCCGTTTTAAGTCTCTTTATTATTTAACGTCTCCCGTAGCTAAGACTAGCTATTCCGCAATTACCTTTTTAGCCCGCTCTCCTATAAGCCCCTACGCCTTTAATACGAAGGATATAAGCGAGCCCTTAAGCTTTATAGAAACGAGGTAGCTATCCTCCGTAGCTTTAAGTCCCTTAATAAAAGTTAAAACCTTTAGGTTTAAGCTTCCGCATAAACCCACGCCGCTTTCCGTAGCCGCGCCTAAGCCGATAGATTTAACCTAGACTACGGCACCGTAAAAGACGGCTTATACTACCCTCTTTAAATACTTAACTTAAACGACTCGCCTCCTAGCCTTATACCGCAGCGAGGTCTAGACGGCCGGTTTCGCGGCAACTTAGCTATACCTCCTGCTTAGCTCTTACCGTTTAAAAGCCCCCGCCGCCTATATATTTTTTAAGGCGTAGCCGGAAATCTTTATTAGCGGAATAACTAGCCGATACTTAACGCCTTAAGGTTAGCTAACCTCGTTATAGTCCTAAGATTTATAGTAGCCGCTATAGCTAGCGGAAACCCGCTTTAGCTAAACGACTAAAATAACGTCTGCGCTATCCTCGACTACGTATTTAAAGCCTAGCTTAACTAGTTTATAGCCGGGTTTATAGCGGCGTTTTAAGCGACTATAGCCGAAACCTTATCTCGCTTCGCACGCGGTCTAGCCTATAATATAAAATCCCCTTCTTAGCCTATAGCTATAATAGGCCTTAAGGACTTATTCGGTCTTGCTTAGCGAACGCTCTTCCCGCCCGCCGCTATACTTAGCCCGGCTATATAAAGGCGTATAAGCGCCTTACTATAGTCTATCCGCCGTCCCTCCTTAATTAAAGAAGATAGCGATAACTAGCCTTACGATATATTCCGCCGCCCGATTTTATAAGAGCCGCTAGTAGTAACTAATATAATCCTTAATAGACCTAGCTTTATAAGCCTATACTTTAGCGACGAGATTATAATAATCGGGAGTTTCTGCCTAGCTATAAACTACGCTAAGTTCTACTTATAGGCCCGCGAAGAGTCTAAACGCGACTTAACTTTAACTTAAGCAATAAAGTTCTTAGGCTTCGATATCCGCCTTATCGGCTATACTAACTACGCGCTTTATATTCTTACCCTTAAGGCCCTTTTTATATAGAGGTTCTTCGAGACTATTAAGCACGTTTAAAACCTTAAAAGTAAGGAGTTAAGCACTAAGGCTATTAAGGACCTTATTACTTACTTTTAAGCGGGAATATAGACGTTCGATACCCCGGTGCTTACTATACCTATTAATATTAATAGGATAGCCTACCTTTACCTTAATACCTTCTTAATAGCTAAACGCGCGTTAGTCGGCGGAAAGGCGTAAGTAGTAGCGCCGTATAAGAAGGATAATAAGTCGGAAAGCCTAGCGACGGAGAGCGGGGGATAACTATAATAGCGGTAGTAAGCAGGATATAATATCTCGCCTATAAGCGGCCTATAAAGCTAGTAAGTAAAACGGGAGACTTAGCGGAGGATTAAAAAAACGGCGTAGGAAAGATAAGTAGGATAATAATATAAAATAAGGCCTAAATAAAAGCTAGTCTTTTATAACGTATCCCGCTAAGGAACTTAAGCATTCCCCGGCGCGGAGACTCCTTACTACTTAATAAGGGCCCGAATATACGCTTTAAAGGAGAGTCGGAAAAACTTTACTATAAGTTCTAGCTAGACGCACTAATCGCCTTAATAAGAACAAAGCCGTATAACTAAATATAAGGTAAGGATCTATAATAAAGCCGCTTATTAGCTATCTTAAGCTACCTAGCTACTATCGGCCGAATAGGCTAAAAAAACCTTCGGAAGGATAAGGACGGCATACTACTAACACGGCGTAAAGACGCTACTACGAAGTTATTACTTAATACCCCCTTTACTTTATCCTTACTTTAAACTAATAAGGACGTCGGCTTTTTTTTCTTACTTAAGGGAGTTATTACGGAATTTAGATAGCTATGCCCGGACTCCTTACTCTACTCTTAAGGAAGCCCTATAAAACCCCGCGATAAGAACGCTTAAAGCACGTACTATAAAGGCTCGCCCGAGGAGATATAACGAATATTACCGGTCGGACCCCGCTAAGGTTTCCGGGATATAACTATAAAGGGTTAAGAGCCTACTTAACTATAGTTTACGATATCTCTAACTAAGGGAGATACTATAAAAACTATTAAGCGGATTCCGCCGGTATCTTTAAGGGATTTCTAAGGATTTCCGCGGGATATCTTAATTATAGTTCGACCTATTTTTAACTATAAAAGCACCCCGGAAGATACGGGATAAACCTTATCGCGATTTTTAAGGGATATCTAAGGATATTTAAAGGATTTCCCTAACTATAGTCTATAGTATTTCTAACTAGGCTTATACTTAGTTTATTAAGCGATTTTATAAGGATATCTATGGTTTATTCTATATACTACGGATAGTATAGTTAGAGATCCTTAAAAGTAGCTTAAAGGACTAAGTATAAAGTAGCTAGCTATGCCTTTAAGAATAGATAAGCTTTTTACTATTTTTAAACCCCTATATACAATTACGTGCGGTAATTAGTCCGTTATACCGGCCCGACTAGCGGTAATTAGTCCGTAGTACCGGCCCCGACCGGCGGTAATTAGTCCGTAGTACCGGCCCCGACTAGCGGTAATTAGTCCGCGCCCTATCCCCTTATCCTTACGCTATAAGGCGTAGTAAGTTTCTTAAGCCTAGTTTTAAATAGGTTTAGTTAATAATATTAATTTTTATATAGTTTTAATTATATAGTTTATTAAGTTAAGTATTTATAACGTAAAAGTTAAATAAGTTAAGTATATTATTATACTATATATTTAAGCTACTTACTTTACTACTTATTATATTAATTATAATAGTAATTTCTTTAAGTTGTTAAAAGATACTATACTTTTAATTTAATAGCTTAAAAATAGTATTTATAAGTTCCTTCGTCTTTAAAGAAAAGGTTCTTATAAAATACTTAAGTTATTTAATGTATTTATTATTAACTGTTACTACTTAGCGTATTTATAAGAGGGTATAAAAAGAATAATTATTATAGTAAATATATCTTATATTATCGTAGCTATAAGAGCAACAATATATAATAACAATTAAGATTAGCTAAGTAAGAATTTACGGATTAGTGGTATAAGTGTTTTTAGTATTAGTTAATTGCTAAAAAGAATATTTGTTATTTTTTAAGCATAATAAAAAGATTTTTAACTAATAGAAAAAGAATTCTTTACTATTAATAAAATGTTGTTAATAGTTAATTATTCTTTAAAATATTTAAATTATAAAGAAACTATAGTTAAAGATAGTCTTTATTCCTTATAAATACGAACTTTTTAATATTAACCTTTACTAGTTTCTCTTTATTTTAATAAGTATAAGTCTTGTTATTTAACATTCTTTAATTATAAAGCAAGCAGTTAATTATCTTTTCTTTAATTTAGTATTCTTTTATTAGTTTTTTAAGGTATACTATAGTACCTATTTATTTATCTTATAAATAAATTAAGAGCTTAAAGACCTTTTTATTATTAAGTATCTTAGTAGTTAATAAGCTTAAGTAAGAAAAAAAAGCTTACTATCTTTAAGCTATTAAAATTAAGTTAATTTTATACTTTAAAGTTTATTAATATATCGTATATTAAGCTTAACTTTAATTTAAAAAAGGAACTTAATTAGATTTTATAGTAAGACTAAAATCTTCTTTATTATAATATTAAGAATAACTTTGTTTATTATAATATTAACTTTCTTTAAAAAGTTAGCCTTTTATTTCTCGTAAACTAATATCTTTATAGATCTTATCTTTAAAAACTACTTAATTATAATATTATCCTTATTATCTTTAACTTATTATTTTTACTTTTTTTATATATTAACTTATAAAGTTATATAAACTTTTTAGGTATTATTTTCTTTTTTTAGTACTAGCTTATAAAAGTAAATAATAATTATATTATATACTTTAGTTATAATATTCGATTTAATAAAGTTTTTATACTTTTACTCCTTAAGTCGTTTATATTACTAAAAATTATTAAAAGCAGCTATGCTTCTCTTTATTACTATTAAATTAAAGTAAGTTAAAGTCGCTAATACTTTTACTTACTTAATTAGCGGTATTATAAAATAGCTTAAATAAACTTTAGCTTAATAAATTATAAGTCTTTTAATATATAGACCGGGTCTTATATATTTAGCTACTAAGACTAAAGGAATCGGACTTATATTTTTGAATTTAAGTATAAAGACCCCGCTTTAAAAGTTATATATAATAGATCTATAAGGGTAGTTTCCTTTAAAGATTATAGATTTATTAAGGCGATATTTATCTTAGCTGTATTAAAATCACCTTTTTAAGCTTTTAGTAACTAAGTTTATAAAAGCTCCTCTTTTTAATTAAATACTTAGTAAAGTTTTAATATATTTATTATAAGAAGTTAATAATTACATTGCCTTCTTAATAAGAATTTACTACGGCTAACTATGTTGCGAAACCCTTAGCGTTTCTCGTACGCTAAGTAGTAAAGCTTAATATATCTAATTTCAATTTACTTAAGCGTAAAAGGAGGAAGAAGACTTAGTATTAATTACTTAACCGAATTAGGTAAGGGCATCTTATTATGCGGATTTCTTAAGTTTAAACTAGCTAAAGAAAAAAAAAAAAAAAGGAAAGGAGTTAAGGGAAGGAGGAGGAAGGACCTCTTTTTATACCTTTTTAAGGCTACTAAAAGGCTTTCCTTTTATATAATTTTATATACTTTTACATACTAATCTATAACTTATACCTCGTATAACTTATAAGGTTACTAGACTCCTTCTTAAGCTAATAAAAATAGCTTACGCTATCTTTATTATTAGTTATAAGTAATATACGCTCTATTACTTATAACTAGCTTATAAGACTAAATATTCTTATCTTAAAACCTTTTATAAGATTTTATCCTCTTTTAAAGGGAGGCCTCTTACCTTAGCTTTATATAAGGTATTAGTCGATTATATAGGGTATCGGTCGATTTATTTAATACTAATCCTATTACTAGCCGAAGCTAGCTTAAGCTAAATATAGGCGTATTTAACCTATACCGCTTATAGCTAATATTAGCCGTCTTTAACTATTAAGCTATATTATCTCTCCTTATAACTACTAATATCTACTTTAATAGTTATAACTTATAACTAGCAGTATT
This sequence comes from Ophiocordyceps robertsii, assembly GCA_027405785.1. Classification (NCBI taxonomy): domain Eukaryota; kingdom Fungi; phylum Ascomycota; class Sordariomycetes; order Hypocreales; family Ophiocordycipitaceae; genus Ophiocordyceps; species Ophiocordyceps robertsii. Next base: position 11,916 of record JAPEBW010002439.1, read on the forward strand.
TACTTTACTAATAACTTATTTATATTTAGCGGTATTTACTTTACTAAATATAAATACTTTTAGTACTTAGGATTACTAATAAAATAGGGTTTTAGTAAGAGTATAAGGCGGGAGGAAGGCACTAAGGCATAAAAGGGAAAAAGGTAGCGAGAAGAGCAAATTCGAATTGCTTAAAGGTCTAAGTTCTAGCTAGGAAGAAGAGAGGAAAAGAGA
>JAPEBW010002440.1:0-12105 GCA_027405785.1 Ophiocordyceps robertsii
CGATGCGCATATTGCATTGGGGCCGTTGCTGCCAGGCGGGAGAAAGCGGCCGGCTTTTTCTGTGCGACACCATGATTAGGCTTGCCTGCTTTTTGTCCGTGTTTTATCTTGTATTTCCTTGGTCCCGTCGTCGCGCTCTTCCTGTCAACCGGCCCCAATCGTCAATCATTCCCCTGCCGCGGTGGCCAATCATGGCGTCGAGCGGCGACATGTGGGGTCGTGTCCAGCACTGTGCTGAAACCCGGGCAGGCACGACTTCAGGGGGCGAGGCAGGAGCTTCGTATGCTCGTCTCCACCCGCTCCTCCTGCATATCATGTGTGCTCGAGAACTCGAGTCGAGAGAAGCGTTGCTTTTTACGAGCTGCACGTGCGGTGGGTATAATTTGCTCGAGAAGCCCGTCGACTATGCCCTGGACGCGGCCGTGAGAGTGCGTCTAATGCGTCGACATTGGAGTGTTTGTCCGGTCCTCTCTGTTGTTATGCCGATGCGATATATAAATAGCCATGGGGCAACGCCGGCGGATGCCACGCTACGACGGCATCAAAGGGGGCAGTAATCCACGACGGGGCATTCCGCACCAAGGGATGCGTATTCGTCGTTTTCTCGTTATGTGACGTGACGGCCGTCTCCGGACGTTGGACAGCGTCATGACGCGAGCAGCATTTACTCATCGGCCGCGTGGCCGCAACATCTCGGCATGCACATCTCGGCAATCCTCCGTCTCGGGGCGCGGAGAAGACGCTGTCCCCGGGCGCGTATCATGTCCATTCCACCACGACCCCGTTTGTCCGAGAACCTTGCACGAACATCATGTGCGACGCAACGCTGCCAAGAGGCCTTGTTCTCGACAAGACTTGACCCGTCTCAGCCAGTGGGCGAGTGCAGCCTACCAACAGCGCAGCTCGCACTTGCAAACAGTAGGGCCTAGATCCTCGATGCAGTGTCGTTGGAGTAAAGACGACGATGGGAAAAGTTTTCTCGTCGCACAGACGACGACAGCCGCAGTCCCCTCGGCATTCAATCAGTAGGCACCTAGGTATGTAGGTACCTAGGTAGGTAGGTACCTATGTACACATGCATATTGTGCGGATATGCACATGTACTCGGCACACATGTACAATTTGCCATGTGGGCAGCCACTCAGTCCAAAGTGCACTTTATTGTGTGAGAGCGCGCACAAGCCCACTGCGCCACGCATGCGCCTTCTATTTTTGCCTCCCGAGACCCCCCGGGACCTGCATTCACATTGTCCAACACGCTGTTTTATGCGTTGCCTGTTGCGTCCTTCGTCCCTTGTTCGATTTTTTAAATCCTCTTTCCTCAACAACCCTCGGAGCAAGACCTCATTTCCTCCACCTCGGCCTCCACCTCCACCCCCCTCCCCCCACCCCTTTTCCTTCTTTTGGCTGCGTGAATAATGTCCTTGGCTGCGAGGACGAGGCATATAATGTACATATGTACAATAGCGAGACTCCTTCGACACAGCCCTATCAATAGCCCATAACCTTGTGCTCCCGTGCGCGAGACACGGGCACGTGACACGGTATATCCCACACCCTGGTAGAGCTGAGCTGGGCTGAGCCGAGCCGAGATGCCTTTGCGTCTTGCCTGCGCTGCCCCGGAAACCTGGCCAATAATCGGGCGGAGACTCCACCAGCTAGCTGCCTCTGCGCCGATGCCCATCCCGTCGCGCCTCGTCACCCTCCGGACCAAGACGGCCGGGTCTAGGGTAGCCAGCTTCCTTGGTCTCTGTGCTCGACACTGGCATCAAAATCCGGCACCAGCAAACACGGTCTTGGGAATGCCCAGGTGAGCTGCTTCTGTGACTCTGCCGGTGACGGGCGTGCAGTCACCTTTGACCTTGTCGAGTGCTCCTGGCCATGTTGCCTCAAGACTGTCGCATCGGCTGGTCATGGCCCGCAGCCAAGATGAGATTCCCCACGGACGAGAGCGCCATCTTCTGCTGGCATGCCGAGGAGACGGCCGTCGTCAGCGAGCCACCGAGCGTAGACATGGACAGACGAGCCACGGCGCTGGCGACGACCAAAGTCATGGTGTTGATGGCTGTGACGACGGGCGTTGACTAAGTTCCGCTCACACGACTTCTGACGGGCTTTTGCTGGGTGACGTCGTCCTCCACGATACAGCACCCTTCCTTGCAAGGTGACCCAAGGCTTGAGTCATGTAGAACAGCTCCTCCAGTCTGGGCCGCTAGTAAGATCGAGACTCGAGTCAGGCCGATGGTCGTTGATGATGGCTCTGTTTCGTCACGAGTCCGTGTCCGCCAGTCCGGGCAAAGGCGTACGCAAACCGTAGAGGACTGCTCGTAGTCGACATGGAGCCACTGTGCCTGCCTGGCTAGTGGGTGACGGGCAAGGGGATGGCCGGCGTCGGCTCGAGCCTCAATGCAAATCCCAGCACCCGTTGCCCCGACGCGCTGACACGCGTCGACTCACGTACCGAGATGCGGGTGCGGAGCGCCGATGCCGGGTCGCGGTCTTCTCTCGGCCCTACGCCGTCGTTTGTCTCGCCCGCAGCGTCACGCACCGAGCACACAATATAGGGCATCCGGGCGCAACGGCCAGTGCTCCCGTTGCGTGCACAGATGGAGACTGCACTTTCAGCTCCCGCCGCACCTGCATTGTCCTCCACCACCACCACCACCCATCTGTTCCGCAGACTGACACTCGGTGGTGCTGGGACCTGCCATTCGACCGCTTCTCCCCTTCGTCTCTCCTCTGCTGGCCGTGGGCTCTTCAACGCAGGCCTCTGCAGCCCCGGGCCGACGCATGTGGTGCCGCGTGCCAACCCCGCGGGACCATGCTCCAGCACTCGAGGCCATGGAGATGACAGGGCGAGTGACTCCTGCCGGGGTGCTCCGTCGTGCCACCTCCTGCAGCCGGCCCGGCTCCGGGACGGTATAAGACGCCAGTCCGGGCCCCCATCTTGGTCGAGCGCCTTTCCCACCCTGCACTCGCGAGCCGTGGCAGAGCCTTTTCACCCTCGAGGCCAGTCCAGCATGTCGCAAAGATGGCAGCCGCCCGTTTCCGCCAGAGGGAGAAAAGGCCGTCGGCCCGGCCCGCAGCAAGGACGTCGGGCGCGTCACGTGACGGCAAGCCGGTTCCCCGGCGAGGACATAATCGGTCAAGGCCAGGGTCCTGATTGGCCGCCGCCAACGGGGCCCCGGGCCCTCGCAGCCAATCACACCCCCTGCCCTCACCGAAAAGCGCCATTCGCGGCACCGTGTAAGTGACGAGACACTGCAGAGCCTCCTCTCCTCCCCCCCCCCCCGATGGGAAGCGCCAAATTATATCTCCCTTGTGCCAGGCAAAGTCGACGGGACCCGATGTTTCTTACACAAAAGACCTGGCTCAGAGGCATTGGGCATCTTTTTCACCAATATTGTTTTATTGTGCCGCCTGCCCAAAAAAAATAAACCCCAGACAAACACCCGGGGGGTCAGGTTCGATTCGCCCAACGCAGGTGCTAGCCAAGGTCCCACCGCATCCCCGTGACTTACACCGAGAAAGACAATATCAAACATGGACGAGCCAGAAAACCCCCGGCTTCCCTCCTCCTCCCCGGCCCTCGAAGATCTCTTTGACAGGTTCTTCGACTGGCCTGCCTTCTCCGCCGACCCCAAGTCGCCCGTCAAGGCCACCTCCAGCCAGTATCCCGCCTCCCCCCCGGCCGCCTCCGAGAGCCTGTCCCCCCTCGTCACCGGCTTCCCCGCCTCCCTGCTGGACCACCACCTCTCTCTCGACGACCTCGGCTCCGGTCTCATCAGGATGAGGACCTTTGCCGAGTCCGCCGCCGGCTCTGACTACTCGGGCCAGACCACCCCGGAACTTGTCCAGGGAGGGAGTACCTCGCCCTCGGACCACTCTGGCTCCGTGCTCCCGGACCAGCCCGAGGACCCCCACCACCGCCCTCACGTCACCCTTCGGGAAGCTCAGGCCCACGACGACGAATGGACGTACCCGCAGACAGAGCCAGCCACCAAGGCTGCCCGCCGTCGGTACCCGCCGCACATCCATGTCCAGGGGGACCAGCCCGGGGGCCTGGCAAGCGCACAGGCCATGGCCGGACAGAAGCGGCGCCGATCTGGCAGCGACGCCGAGAAGAGGCAGAGGCAGTTGGTCGACCCCGTCCAGACGGCCGACGTCCGCAAGAGTGGAGCTTGCCTGCCGTGCCGAGTGACCAAGACTCGCGTAAGACCCATTCGCCTGTCCGTCCGCCCGCGACGTGGAAGCTGAGAGCCGACTTTAGTGCCATGAGAGCGGCGTCTGTCCTAGCTGCAGGAAGGCGTTTCCAGACCATTCCCACCTGGTCTGTACCCGTATAACCCCTGCCATGGCGTGGCCGATTGCAACCCACGGTCCGGGTAAGGCCACCCTCGACCCTGGCCCCACCTCTTTTTCTTGTCCCAGCCTCCTCGATACTGACCTTGGCCGTCTTCCAGATGTGTGGTCGAGGAATGCGAGGCAAGAGGAGAAGCTGTGCGCTTGCCCCCGAAAGCACATTGGCAAGCCCAAGGAGATTGCCATCTTCCTGACCAAGGACACGACCTCGCCGGCCCTGCTGGCCACGGTGCAGCCGTACACGTCCAACGACGACCAGGACGAGACCGTCAACCCGAGCAAGGCCGACTTCCCCCGCGATCACGTCCCGAGCTACGAGACGCTGCAGAGCTGGGTCGAGGCCCAGATCCGGAGGGAGCAGAGGCCCGCCTTTGCCCAGACGCTGCAGAGCTTCCTGCTCGCCTATTCCGAAGGCGGCCGCAGTCTACCCAAGGTATGCAAGCCTCAAGCCTGCCTTGGGCGCCTCTCTCCATTTGGCTAACAGCAGTTCAGCACGATCTTGTCGAGAACGTTCACAAAATGAGCTGCTTCTTCCGGATTTGGCGAATGTCGTCCTTTTCGTGTCGAGATCCCACCAACAGGATCGCCAACCTGCCCCTGTCCGTGCAAGCACGGCTGAGGAACATTGCGCGGGAGGCGCTCAAGTCGCTCGAATACAGAGTGCTCAAGAGCCTCGATGAGTGCCTTGGCCAGCACGCCCAGCCACAGCCTGCCGAGAAGATGGCCGTCTGGACATGCCTGTGGCAGCTCATCCTCATGTACCGCGACCTCTTGACCGCGTGCAAGGCCAAGGTTACTCGCCTGAACAAAGAGGGCGGCGAGGATGCCCACGACGGTAAGTCGATGCCATGGGAAGCGACAGCGAAAGGGAAGCTGACCATGTGCAACAGTCAATTCGTACAAGGAGTATTACAGACAGCTGGCCGATACTTACTTTCCGCTCGTGGCCATCTTCTATCACTACCAGTTTCGCACCAAGAAGAGCCTCGACCTGTCCCTGGACTGGCTCGAGGCCGGGCTGGCCGCGGGGCAAGCTCTCAAGAAGAGGGCCGAGATTCGTCGTCTCGGCCAGCAGCTGCTGGACGCGAGAAAGGACATGTGTAAGTCCTCTCCAATGTAACAAAGTCTTCTGGCTGACCATTGGTAGACCAAGCCCTCCAATCGTCCAAGGACGATGGCGATTGTCTCTTGCGCGTGCTCGTGGTAGACCACGAAATGAAAAAGCTGACGGCCCGGAGGCGGGCGCCCAAGGACGCGGCAAAGGCCAAGGGATCCAGGAGTCACGCCGCATGAAACCGAAGCTGGCAGATGTATTCTCTTGGCGGCGGCATTGCCCTGTCTGCGACAATGTACAGTAAAACTTGGTCGGGGAGCAGGACTCCAACAGTCTCGATTAAAACGACGTACGATCTCAACGGCCGTTTCATGATCATGAGGGGTGGGTTGGGCGAGGTTTAGCATACGGGCATATCAGAGGGTGGCAATCTGAGCGACGACCTTGGCACTGTGCTTGGTCTCCTTTCTGTTCATGGTCGACTCAAAGCCGTCGGCGAGTCCTTCCGCGTCCATGATCTTGGCGTATGCGGAAGCGATGCTCATCTTCAGCACAATCTTATCCTTTTTGCCCTCGTTGCCGGGGACTCTTTGCGTGTCAAACCTGGTCCCAAGTGTCGTTAGCATTGCCGGGGCTCTTTGCCGGGGCGGCAGCCAATCACTCACCGGACAGCGTCCAGAAGATGGCGAGCGTCCTGGGGCATGACGGGGAACAGGGAAGCAAGGATGCTGGACACGGCGCCGACGTAGATGGCCCAAAAGGAAGCGTCTTCATGGTGGCTGTCGGCAACGCGGCGCAGCCCCCGAAACAGCTCAGCGTCGACGGGGCAGAACCGACATGCCCATCTCGCGCAGGTGCTCAGGCCGAGGACAGCGCGGGCGAGGTGTGTCAGGCCCGGGCACTCCGAGTCGCGGATGATGGAAGTGTGCAGGGCAAAGGCGGAATTTGCCTCTGCGCTGTGCCCGCTCCGGTCCCACATCTCCCGGACGAGGAGCGACCCCAGGCCGAGGCTGAAGATGGTGGGCATGGCGGACGGCGCCAGTCCCGCTGGCAGGGCCGCCGACAGGAGATGCAGCGCCGCGTCAAACGGCTGCCTCTCGGCCTGGGACACCGGGGACAAGACGTCGAGCGGGTTACTCTCCCGGATGTGCAGCGGGAGCTTCATCATCAAGACGCCCTGTCTGTTGGACCCGCCGCAAAAGGTGACGCGGCCGAGGTTGGGCACGGCGGCGACGAAGGCGTCAATGACGGCGACAATGGCCGGGAAGTGGCGGCGGCGTCTCTTGGACAAGCCAAAGATTTTGCCGTCGCATTCTTGGTTGACGCGGCTCATGTCGGCCGTCTGGCAAAAGAAGCGGCGCGGGACCGAGTAGCCGTTGGTCGAGGAGAATGGATAGGGGGATATGGCGTCGTTGTGCATCAGCATGCTGCCGTAGCCTCGGAAGCCTCCGCCACACATGTAGACGTTGACGACGGCAGCCTCGTCGCCCCTCTCGCGGGCATTCTTGATGGCGAGCAGCGCGGGAAACCTGGCGCATAAGTTTGCATATATCCGGCGGAGGCCGTCCTGGAGCTTCCCGATCTCCTCGTCCCGCACCTCGTCGGGCTCTTCCTCGAGAATGCGGATGAGCTTTGCGGCGCCATAGGGCAGGCTCTCGCCGGCAGCGGCCGCGTCCATCTCGTAGCCGTCGCTGTCGGTGTCGACCCAGGTCATCTGGACGCTGCCACCGCCCAGATCCAGGAACAGGGCGCCGCCCTCGACATGGACCAGGCCACTCCTCGACCCCATGACGGCGCCAAAGAGGGTCTCGACGGGCGGGTCGAGCACCTGAACCCTGAGCCCGTCGGTGGCGGCGGCAATGGCGTCGAGCATCTGGGCCGCGTTGGCGGCGCGGCGCATGGCTTCGGTGGCCAGGATGGTGAAGTTGGCGGGCGGGACTCGATGCATCAGGGCCAGTTGGCGGAAGCGCGCAAGCGTGGACGAGACAGCCTCGATGGTGGCATGGGGGAAATCGTGGCCCGAAGGCGAGGAAGTCAGGGCATCATAGAGGGAAATGGCGGCGCGCGTGGTGTAGACGGGCACGAGGAGGCGCGTCCTTGGCGGCGCGAGCGAGGAGATGGAGAAGCGGATTCCATTGCTGCCCATGTCCACGACGGCGTGCAAATGGTTCTCGTCGTCGGGCCGCCACTGCGGCAGTTGCTCGGAAAGGTTATCCAGGGTGATGACGTTGGAGGGATCCATGGCGGCGGGGGCGCAAGTCGCCGAAAAGAGGAGGGCGGGTCGGGAAGAACCGAGGCCAACGGAAGCGGAGGAAGAATAAACTTTCGAGTCGAGGGTCGACGGACGCTTCAGACTGAGCCGTGGCACGGAGGGGCGATGGAGGACGACGAGGACGAGGAGTCGGCGGCGGCGGCGCCTCGGATGTGCTCTGCCGCTGTCCGTCTCGTCACTTCAGCGCGGGGCGAGCGCTGCACAGGCCGCCGGCAAGCAGGGTCCCCGGTCAGATGGGCCCGGCATTCATCGTCATACGACCAACAGCGACGGACGAGAACTAAAGGGCGCGGAGGGAGTGGGATCCTGTCCGGCACGTGGAAGGAATCCCGCATGGGCATGGGACCCCGCCTCGACGGTCACGTTACTCGAGACAACTGCTGGACGTGTGCAAGGCGCCGGGGCAGGCCAGGTCGCAGAGGACGGACTTGGCCTGGCCATCTTCACCCGATGAAGCGACGACGGCTTCGAGGGAAGACGAATCGTGCATTTTGGAACTGCTGCCCGAGCCGATTGATGCCGCGGAGTGGCGGATACTGGACATGCCTCGTTCTATCCGTACATACATGCTCGGGCAAGGCACGCACGATGCCGTCCTCTCTTCTTCTCGGGGCTTGTCGAAAAGACTGTGTGGGTATGTAGGTTTCCATGGCAAGGGCACTTGAGACCCGACGAGCACGGCGGCGGCCCACCAGTTGGGGTCCCCGGATCTTCCGCGTCCAACTGAGACCGCTGCGAGCACCCCCGTCATGGTTATGTTGGTACCTCGTCGAAGCACTGTCCAGTCTATCGTACATAGTCCAGTCTGTCCAAAGAGGGAAGAATACGGAGTGCGGTGCCAAATACGAGGTAGCTTGGGGAAAGAGAGAAAAGAAAAAAGCACGGCGGCGGGGGGGCTCTGGATTCGATCGTCAACGCCCCCCCCCCCCAACGGTGGGCGGAATGGGGGACCGGGGTCGATGCAGCAGGCAGGCAGTTGGGCCATGATGATCGTGATGCTGATGATGGGGCTCGTGACCCTCGCCGGCCGAGAGGGGGGGGAGTCGGTCGAGGCACATCGGGGGTCTATACAGGATGGGGATGGACGAGGGTGATGTGTTTGTTTGCTGGAAGAGAGAGAGAGGGAGAGAGAGGGGGAGAGAGAGAGCTGCTGTGGAAGGAGGCAAGGAGGCACTCATCCATACGAGGCAGGTACGTACATACGTCGTCTGCCACCCCTTCCTTGGCGGACAGTCTGGCAAGTTGGGCTGTTGCTGCTGCTGCAAGAGCACACACACACGACACTGGGAGCCGCCGGCTAGGGCAGACAGCCGGACCAACGAGGCCGGCGAATCGAACTGGCGAGGCGGCGCGTCGCGGCCCGCCTGCCCCAAGCAAGTACCTGCGTGGGCCGTTGCTGCGTGTCTCGGCGGGGGCGGAGACTTGTTCAGCAGCTGCCACGGGAGCCAGGCCGAGCGAGCGCGCCGTTCCGACGTCGATCCGCGTCGAACTAGCTCGCCCGCCCCCAGCCAGAGAGACTCGACGACGTCGTCGTCGTCGTCGTCGTCGGCCGTGGTGCCCAACGCACATAGTGCCGTGCTTGCAGACACCACACACATGACTGGGCTTGGCCTGCGGCCAGAACCTCGACGCCGTCGTCTTGGGTGCACCCCATCCGCCTCCAGCTACCGCACTCGCGCCAGCTGGCCGCCACGTCTGGTCTGCTCGAGTGGCGGCGTCTGCGCATGTTGGGCACGGATGGCGGGCGAGTCGAGGCACGGCACGACAGGCAGCGCAATCGATGGACGGTCCCCCCTTTTTTTTTCTTTTCTTCTCGTTGGTGCTGGAGATGGAGAGGGCGTCGTTTTTGTTAGCACAAGCCCGGCTGAGGTGAAACATTATTGTTGCTTTTCCTCGCCCTGTGCCCTCGGACCATGAAGCTTTTCGGGACGGCGGCCCGAGCAGACTCGCCCTTTCCGTCACATTGTCTCTCTCGATGAACTGATGAGCAAACGGCTGCCAGAGGCAAAGGTGCCGTGATGCCCCGGTGTCATTCCCCTCTGCTTGCGCCCCAAGGTGGCACCGACACAGACAAGTTTGCAATGTCGCGCAGCAACAGTTCTGGATGCGATGCGACGCTGCTGTCGCGTGTCTGGCCCAGCCGCTCGTCGGCTCTGGGGTTCCGAACCCCGGCCACGGGTGAAGAGGACATGAACCCTCGAGCGAATGGGCCTTTGCGGCGATGCACGAGGCCCTCGGCGTGCTCCCCGGATGCATGGGTCACGTCTTGGATGACTGTTGCGTGTATCTGTATGTATGTACATACACACAGTATGCATTCACGGGCGCGAGGATGCAGACAATTGTTCACGGCATGCTTGGACGGATCCGCACATCAATGCCTCGTAGGGACGCTTCAGGGGAAGCAGAGCAAGACAGGAAAAGGGGAGATTGAAGGAGGGCACATGGGCTCAAGACGATATGCGTCGTGACCCGCGAGCAACGCTCCACCGCAGTCGTGGCTGGTCCATGACGGACGGGGACGGCAGAGGAGGCATCGGTGGTTGTGGTCTCGGGAGATGTAGAGTGCAGAACGATACATGGGCCCGGGTTTTGATGCCCGGCGCTGTCCGTGTAAATGTGCGCGAGCCAAACGCCGCGTCTACTTGTCCGCGGAGCTGTTTCCCGTACCGCTTAGTATCTATACTTTTACCCCCACCACTATCTCGTGGTGAATGAAGCTCGACTCGTCAGAAAAAAAAAACCCTTGCAAGAAGCCTCGAACGAGTGAGTGCCTTGGGGATGTACTGCACAGCACCCGGTAGATAATGGCCCGCTGTTATGGCGTACCTCTACATGCATGGACTGTTTGCGGTACGCGGGCCGACTCCATGATTGCGTGGGGAGAGCGCCCATTCAAAGAGTCAGATTTCGGTGGGCCGCGTAGCAGCGAGTAAGCAGTACCTAAGGAGTACAGTAGGTACTGTACATACATGCATACGGACTCTCCCACAAGACCAATCAGACTAGCCACGCAGACGCCGGACGTGTCTCTTTTCCCCAGTCCACGCCCCCCACACCCCCACACCCCCACACCCCCACACCCCCACAACACCGACAGCGCGTTTCTCGACGACGCGTCATGAGACGCGCTTGTTTCGCGTCATCTTCACAATCACTCAACGCGTCGACTTTAAGAAGTGAAACGAAACAATCCCTTCGTTAGCGCCGTCTCGGTGGCGTCGACGGCGCCCTTGAAGTCACGGGCTCGTTGGGGCACCCACAACGCCGCAACATGTGGTAGGCGGGCAGCTGGCAGCTGGTGGGAGAGCTCTTGGGAGAGCAGTCAGGTCATCATCGTTTGCTGCCAGCCACCGGGGCCCGGAGCTGTGTGTACCTACCCACCGCCAGTGGCGGCTCGATGTTCCCTTGGCCTTGCATCGTCGTCTGCTTGTCGCCTCGCATGCCTCCATTGCGAGGCGACGACGACCAAGACGAAGGCGCGACGAGACGCACGAGCCGTGGGCTGCATTATTTCCGCCCCAATCACCCACCCTTGCTGCCGACTGCGACTCCGGACGCAGGCGCCACATTGACCGACCAGCCTCCCGCCTCTCCGCCGCTGGCGAGATGACAGCCAGCCGCCGGCCCTCAACCAGGGCCCTGGGGTGCGAAAGTGCCACTCACGAGGTGCCAGAGGGCAAAAGAAACGCATTCATGCACTCTGGGCAGCCAGGGGTCTCCGTCACCGACGGCTCTTCTGCCCACCGAATTCGCGCACACCGTCTCGCCAGCTTCGTCGTGGCCGGGGTCCCGGACCCGGACCAGGCTGCCCGTGTTGCGATGCCGAGGCGCGGAGCTCGTCTCCTGCGCAACGGCCATGGCCAAGCCGCCGGTTGTCGTTTGGCCTCGGCGGATGCTCGTGGGGAAGGGAGTGTCGATTGTTTCGGGCTCGAGTTTGACTTGCAACGGCCCAACCCCCGGCCGCTTCTCACCGCATCGGGGGGCCACTTGGGCGGCAGCAGCGTTGACAGTGCCGTCAACGGCGGGTGGTGGTGGTGGCCTACGGATACATACATACATACTCTTGGTTTATACCACGTGGTGGCCTCTAGGCCTGCCTGTACCGTATCTTGCCTTTGCCGACGTGAGTACGAGGCATGCATCTCACATCACATCAGGTTGGACGAGGCGACAAAAGTTGCCGCCCACGGCCAGCCAGACCATGTACATACATACATGCAAAGACGAAGGAAGGATTCATGGCAGCGCCTCGAGCCTGTGCACATGCGCGTCACAGAGAGCATGTGCTGCGTGACACTGTACACTGCTGCTGCATGTACATGTGTACATCACTTTAATCCATTGCATTCTCTCTCTCTCTCTCTCTCTCCGGCAAGCAACCTAAAACAGGCAGGTACCTAAGTATGTAACTATG
>JAPEBW010002441.1:0-12099 GCA_027405785.1 Ophiocordyceps robertsii
CTTATTACTTAAAGTAAATAGCGGTATATTATTATTAAAATAACTAATTACCTTAAGTATAATAAGTTATAGTTTCTTATAACTTATAATAGCTTTTAAGTCTTATACTTAAGCTTAACTACTTAATTCTCTTAGTTAAAGAGTTTTATATTAAGTTATAAGAGCCGCGCGTTATACTTTTATTTAAACTACTAAAGTAGCTAACTTCTTTTATGCTTTTTTAAAGGCTTTTACGATCTTTAGCAAGAAGACTGCTTTTTCGTTTACTTATAAGTTATAGCTACTTAGCTAGCCTTTTTAAGTTATAAGGAACTCCTTCCTTAGGTTTCCGCCGCTTTTCTTTATTATATAACTTTATAAGATTTATTTTACTTTTTACTTATTTAAGTAAAGTATTTTTTTATCTTAAACTAAGCTAAAGCGTATAGCTAGCTTATCCGCTTAGCATAGTTATACTACTAAAGCAACTAAATAGATATTAAAGGACCTTTTTATATTTAGCTAGTATATAAGCTATTTTACTTTAGTAGTAACTTTAAATAGCTTAGTGCGTCTTTCTTAAAGCTTTGCCGGTTTACTATCCGCGATATAATAGCCTTTACTAAGCTATAGCTAAACTTAATTACTAGGCTTAAATTTTAGTAAGCGGTGTTTCTTATTATCTTTATCCTTTATAGCGGCCTAAGTATAAGCGATAGCTAACTTAGCTTCTTTTTATAAGACTTTTCGGTTTAATAAGTATAAGTAGTTACTAATAAACCGGAGGCTATTATTTATTCTTATTCTTATAATAAGCTTACTAAAGGCTATATAAATTATTAAGGAGAAGGAGTTATTAAGGCTAAACTAAAAAGCGACTAGTATATTAGTTTAGTATAAGTTTAGAAAATCGGCGGTAAAGAATTATAGCGCGATTTTTATAGTCTAGTTTCGCTATTCCGATAGGCTGTTCGTTTAAGGGTACTAAGCGGTAAATATAAGAAGCTTTAATTTAAAGGCTTATTATAAAGTCCGCTAAAATACTAAGGTAAACTTTATATCTTAGTTAAAGATTTTCCCCTTTAAAATCCCTTAATTAGCATAAAGTAGCTTAGTATATAATGCTTATACTTAGTCTTCCGCCGTAAACTAATTATTACTTAAGATAAGGAGATATATTTTTAAGACTTTATTAGTTATAGTTAATAAAGTATTAAAGAAGTTCCTTATAAAATCTTTTTATAAGGATTATTTAGCTTAAACTACTAAAAGCCTAGTAATAAAGTCTATCGCTATTATATAGTATAAACCCGGCAGGCTTTAAATTAAGCTAAGCTACTTTAATATCTTACCTTAGTTAGTTTAATTACGGTAATAAGCATTGTAGCCGTTTATAACTTTTAAGATTAAGAAGCTTTTAAATAAATCTTATTATATATAGGTGCGGCCGGCATAAAAATATTTAGTATAAGCGTCTTTAACGATCTCTTTAGCGTATATCTTAAGGATATATAGTCTTTAGCGTTTATCGTTCTTTATAAAGTATAGTAACCTTTATAACTAAAAAAATAAGAGTTTAAGGATACTATCCTTATCGCTAAGCTACGCTATAATCTTTATTTACTATATATCCTTTATATATCTATTAATTATTTTCTAGCAGAGCGGTAATTTAATTAATACTTACGCGTAAAGGAATACGCGGTCTGTTATCTTATCTTCTTAAATACGTTTTAATTTCCCTTCTTAGGTTAAGGTTACCGGCTTATTATCTTAGTATAGTAAGCGTAAGAAAGCGTCCGGCATAACGTTTTTAACGCTTAAGATATAGTATACCTTAAGCGGGAATTAGTTTAAGTATTAAGATATAAGGACTAGCTTATTATTAGATTTTATATTAATTGAAAATAAGGAATTTTATTATATAATTCCGTAGGTACTTAAATAGTTAGTAAAGATAACTACTTATAGCCTTCTTATAAATAGTATTATAATACGTAACTTATAAACCGCTTATACTAAACTAGCTACTTTAAGTTTTATAAGCTAGTATTAAGGTTCTTTACTTTAAAGGGCGCGGCTTAAGTAAATAATAAGCTAAACCTTAGTTTAAGCTAATAGCGTCTTTTTATCTTATTCTATGCCTTCTTTTAAGTAGAAAGCTATAGCCGCTACTTTATATTCTTAAGATATATCGATTTAGATAAATAGTTATTAAGTAGGGTTTAAGTAGTAAATCGTTTAAAGCTTAGTAAGTTTTTTAGTTAAAATCGTAAAGGCCTCTTTTTCTTTTAAAGTAAGCTAAAAAGCGGCTTTCGCGGTATATTAAGCCTATCCTTAGCTACTTAAAAGGACTCCTTCTTCTTATCTTACTTAAAGTAGCTTTATCTTTTGTTTTTATAAGACGTTAACTTCCTTAACGAAATATAGGACTATATAACGTAGCTATTTAGTAAGGCCGATCTATTTCTTAAGCTATTAAAGGTTCTTTAAGAACGCGATATCCTTTAAGGCTTATATGCGTTTATCTATATATATTAAGCCGATAGCGTCTATATTAAATCTAAGGAGCTATATAAATAGGTATACGAAAAAGGACTTTAGTTTAGATAAAGTAATATTATAGTTATAAAAAGCGCGGAATACGGCCTTTTAATATTAAAAGTATTCCTTAGCTATATTAAAGTAAATAATAATATCGTTAATATAAGCCGCCGTGTATTCTTAGTATTTATAAAAGACGTTATCGATAAACCTTTAAACGTATACTAAGGAGTTCTTAAAGCTTATAAGTATTATTAGTAATCGTTTTAGCCCGTAATAGCCTATAACTATAAACCTTTCTTAGTAGTCTTAATAAACTAAAAACTAGTAGAAAAACGATTATACGTTTACTATATTAATAAACTTCTTTCCTTAAAAGCGTTTAATTATATCGCTTTAAAGGGGCATTAAGTAAGCGTTTAAGGTAATAATAGCGTAAATCCCCTATAAGTCTATAACTACTTATCTTTTTTTTTTCTATTTACTATCTTTTATACTATAAATACTAACGCCGCGAACGGAGTTAGTCTATAAACTCGTTTTAATTAGTCTTATACGGTTAGCTAGCTAAATATTATATTTACTACCTTCTTATCCTTATCGCTTAATAAGTATAATTTTAATACGACTTATTAGTATTGCTATTTTTTTACTAAAGGAATATATATATATTTAGATTTATTTATATATACTACTCCCTTCTTCTTTTAAAAGCGGAGAAACGATTAAAGGATATCTTAGACTTTTAATACGTATTTTAAGTCCTTAGCGTAGATCTAAACGCCCTTAATAATAGTATGTTTAGGTAAGTCCTTAGTTTAGCTATTTCTAAGCTTATAGTTTGCTATAAGATCCTTTTATAAAAAGTCCTTAATAAGGTTTATTTTATCCGGATTTTCTATAAAGGCTTCCGCTAAAAAAGCAGTAATATTAACCTCTTTATATAGTTAAAACTACTTATTAAGGTCCGTAATTATCCTTACTCTTTAGCTTTAGCGGAGTATTAATAGTTTCTTAAAATAGTTTATTGCTATAAAGCTTTAATAATCTTATATTATTATTTAAGCGAGCTTAAAATTGTTAAAGAAAAATATTATATTATGCCTTAATAGCGGCGCTTAAACCTATATAAGTAAGGCGTGGCTAAAACTAAGTAAAGTTTTTATAGTAATTAAGTAAATTACCTACTTATATATTACTAGTTTTAGCTAAACTATTTTAACTTCGGCTTTAATTCCTTTATAAGCCTTAATTTATAAGACTAATATAAAGTTAATAAGGTCCTTTTAATAAGGAACTAAAAAATCTTAGCTAAGTAATATATTAGCCGCTAAGCGTTTTACTATTTAAGCACCGATTTTTACTTTTATAACTACGAGGCTATTATTTAGCCTTCTTAGTATATATATAGTAAATTTTACTTATTTAATAGTAGCTATCTTTCTTACTCCTTAAATAAGAATTTATTAAGAGGAGTTTATAGTTATATTTTAAAAGGTCTTTACTAAGTTAGCTTAAATAAAGCTTCGGTTTACTTTAGTATTTATATATGCTTTAATGCTTATTTTAAGCCCTTTTTTTCTATAAACTAATAAGCGTGCGTAGGTAAATTAAAACGGCTTATTAAGGTTTAACGGCTAGATATTAAAGGAAGCCTTAACTATTTTAACGCTTTATAGCTTCCGAATAACTACTTACTATACTAAGCTATATCTTTATATAGTAACATCTTAGTTAAAGTTAAAGGGGTGTTTATTTAAACGTATTAGTAAAGCTTATTCTTTAAAAGAAATACTTCGCCGTAAAATCTATATACTTTATTAGCCTCTTAAACTAAGTCTACTATAGTATAAATTGCGGTTTCCTTTAAGCTTTTATTAGTATTTAACTAAGCTCTTTTTATATTATACTTTTTGTTTTTTAAATAGTCGTTAGTCTTTACTATAGTTCTTTTTTTAGTTATAAGGTATACCCGTTTTAGCTTAAGCGTTAGCGAACGTATAGTCTTAAAGGTTCCTTCTCTTTTAAGCTAAAGGACCTTAGCTTATATTCTTAACTATTTAAATAGGTTTTTCCCTTAACTTAATAAGCGCTATAAGGCTTAGTATATCCGCCTTTATTAAGCGGTCGGAGAACGTAACCCGCGGCCTTAGCAAGCCCTTAATAAATAGCTAAGGCGTCTTAAACTATCCTTTAAGTATATAAAAAGTATAGCTAATCGGCCCTCGCCTTTTTATAAGTTAAACCTATTTCTTTTATGCTAATAAGTACTTTTAAGATCCTTAAGTATATTTAACTTATAGCTAAAAAAGAATCTCCTTATATTTATTAATCTATTTATTAATATCCTCGTTTCTTACTAAATATTATAAGAATTCTTATAAATAAATATCTAGCTTTTAGTAAATTACTATAATTAAGTAGT
This sequence comes from Ophiocordyceps robertsii, assembly GCA_027405785.1. NCBI lineage: Eukaryota > Fungi > Ascomycota > Sordariomycetes > Hypocreales > Ophiocordycipitaceae > Ophiocordyceps > Ophiocordyceps robertsii. The sequence goes on from JAPEBW010002441.1 coordinate 4,949, forward strand.
TTAATAAAGCACGGCCTTAGCTTTATATTATAAGCGAGATATTTAAGACTTAAAGTCGGATCTTACTATTATATCTTTAATAATAAAGTGCTTTTTATTAAGTGCTTATATCGCTATATTTAAGCGTATTTTCAACCGTTTTTATAAAGCGGAGATTTATTAGCTTAGTTTAATACTAAGCTCGCTAAGTTCTTTTTATTATAGTTTTAAGAAGTCCTTTAAATACTATTCCGCCGCACTTTCTTAAAAGAAAAAGGGCAATTAAATAGCTAATTTATCTATATAGGCCTCGCTTTAATTAGCGTTTTAGCGGATAAAGTCGATAAAATAGTTTACTCCTCGGAACGTACTAGCTTTATTATCTTCCTAAACTTTATTAAAGGATACTTTTAAAAGTCTTAATAAGTTAAATCTCCTTTTATCCTTAGCTTATAGTTAAGGTTTTTCTTAAAGCTTAATAAGCGCGTTTTCTTTTCTTAGTGCTTAAAGAAAACTAAGGAATTATTTATTTAATATTACTATTATTCTTACTAATAAGCTTAAGGCTATACTTAGTCTTAATATTTATACGCTAAGGATAAATAAGTTTAGCTTACTAAGGGTATTGCTTACTACGTCTTTATCGCTTATTATTAAGGTCTTAGTCTTAATACTCTCGCTAAGCGCTTAACCTTTTATCTTATATATATCTTAAAATCTAGTGCGCTATAAGGCCCTTAGCATAAGAGGCTTATTTTTATTAATTAAGAATTTAAAAAATACCTTAGTTAGCGCGGCTATAGCGGATAAGGCTAAATAGTAATACTAAACTAAGAAACTACTAAGTATTCTTTAAGGCGGATTTCCGGTTAAGGCCTTTAAGCTAAACTTTATTAATAGTATATAGTAGAAATATCCGCTAGGCTTATTATCTTAAGGAAAGAGTAACTTTATTATAGGCTTAATCTAAAGGGTATTTAGTAAGCGGGGAGCTAAATAGTTTTAAAGTTAGCTTATCCTTACTTCTTTTATTTAAAGGATGATTAATCTATTTAAGTAATACTAAATTTAATTTACTTAGTCGTATAAGTTTTATTATTTTATAGTCTATCCTTTATTAGTATTTTAAAAGCAGATTGCCTTTTAAAAGGTAGTAGTCTTAGCTTAGCTAAGCGGGACTTGTTTTACGTCTTATTTAGCTTTATAAGCTATTACGGTATAGTACCTTAAAAAGGGGTAAAAGAGATTATAAAACTAGTATACTTAATAAGCCGCGGCTTCTTTTACTTTTATAGCTTACTTATCTTAAAGTTTTATTATAAGCGCATTAAGAAAGAGGTACTTATTATTAAGGTTAGACTTAAAGGCTAATAAGAGCTTTTTACTAAAGAAAATAATATTTAGTATTTAACTTCCTATAAGATAAGTACTTAATTATATAATATAGTTACTCTTAGCTTAGTAGATATTTAAGGGATTTCTATCTTAATAAGTAAGAATTACTACTATTTACTATATCTTATAGTATAAGAATAAGGGGATAAGGCGCGGACTAATTACTATTAGTTAAGGTTAGTACTATAAACTAATTACTATTAGTTAAAGCTAGTACTACGGACTAATTACCGCTAGTTAAGCTAATATAATAGAATAATTACCGCACGTAAATATATATAGGGGTTTAAAAATAGTAAAAAGCTTATTTATTTTTTAAGGTATAGCTAGCTACTTTATACTTAGTTCTTAAAGCTAATCTTAAGGATCTTTAACTATATTATCCTTTTATTTATCGTTAGTATATAAATAAACCGAAAATATCCTTATAAAATCCCTTAATAAACTAAGTATAAGCTTAGTTAGAAATACTATAAATTATAATTAAGGAAATCCCTTAAATATCCTTAAATATCCTTTAAAAATCGCGGTAAAGTTTATCCTATATCTTCTAAGGTGCGTTTATAGTTAAAGACGGGTTAAACTATATTTAAGATATCCCGCGGAAATCCTTAAATATCTCTTAAAGATAGTAGTAAAATCCGCTTAATAGTTTCTATAGTGTTTTTTATAGTTAAAAATATTATAAAAGCGGCAGCCTGAGATACTAAGGCTATTACTACTTATAATAATAATATAAATTAATAGCCTTAACTATACGGCTATACAACGCATACGCTTAGTAAGGATATAACTTTATAGCTATATTTAGCTAACTTTATATTTATATTACTAGCGGTAAAGGATTTACTATATTAACGGCTTAGTATAATAAGATAGTTGCCGCTAATAGATTTATAACCTTTTCCGACCTTAAATATATAATAGTATTTATAGTTTTAAGACGGAGGCGTAAGGCTAGCGTAGATAAGCTTTAAAGCTAGAAAACTTATAACTTATAGATAATAAAGCTTATATTTACCCTTAGCGTAAAAGACCTTAAGGGCTTCCTTAATAGCATTTAAGTAATACCTTTAGCGGGCATACTTAAGTTTAAGGTTTAAAAGAAGAATAATAAGGCGGCGAAGCATAGTATTATTATAAGCATTACGCTTAAAATAAGGGATCTCCTAATAAAAAACGGGTAAAAAGCCTATATAACCGTAAAAAAGACTATAAGACTTAATTAAGGAGTCTTTTATAGTTAAGTAGGCTCTTAAGCCTTTATAGTTATATTTTAAAAGCCTTAGCGGGGTCTAACCGGTAATATTTATTGTATCTCCTTTAGCGAGCTTTTATAGTATATGCTTTAAGCGTTCCTGTTATAGGGTTTTATAAGGCTTTTTAGGAGTAAAGTAAGGAGTCCGGGCATAGCTATTTAAATTACTTAATATAAGACTTCTTTTTAAGCTTAAAAAAGGGTTTTTACTTAATTTATAACTACTTAAATATAAGGTTATAGTAGACTATAATAACTAATTATAGTATTAGTATAGATTAAAGTTATAATTAGTAAGAATTCTTTAAGTGCCTTAATTTAATTTACTTTAATATTAATATTTAATTATAAGTATAGCGGCTATTTATATAATTAAATAAAGTAAGAAATAAATATTCGCGGCGTTTCTCCTTAAGTATAAATAAAGGATTTTTTAAAGTAAGAAGGGGGTTATAGCTATATAATATATAAATCGTATTCTTAAAAAGCGCTTTAAGCTTTTACCTTAAAGAGGTACTTATAATAGTTAACCTTTTAACTTTAAGCTTCTTAATATATACTAATTAAGTAGCGTAAATCGCGGTAAAGCTAAAAAGGGTTTAGTAAACTAAGTAGCCGTTTTAAAGCTAAAAGAAAGTAATAAGGGGGGCGACTTAAGATTAAAAAAACTTAAAGGGCAATACTATTATAAGTAAAATTAACGCTATAACTTTGCTAAGAGGAGGATAAAGCCGGCTTAATATATAAAAGTATTTTGCTTATAAGATAATAAAGTATATTACCCGCTTTTATAAAAAAAAAGGAAAGAACTTTATAAGTAGTTATAGTTATAGCTAAGGAAGTAACGAAAGTAGATTCCGATTTAAGAAAAGAAAAACCTTAGTATAAAGTTAAGCGCTAAAAGATAAAAAGAAATAGTAAATAGCTTAAAAGTTAATAAAAAAGCACCTTATACTAAACTTAGTGTTACTTAAAGTTTGTATTAATAAGAAAAAGGGGCTTAATATACTTATAGATATAGACTATAACTACTATATTATAGTAAGTAAGGGGGTAGTAATAAAGCTATAAATGCCCTTTATAAATAGGATAAGGAGGCTACTATAGCCTTTCTTAAAAGGCATATTAACGCTTTAAATAAAGAGGATCGTAGCGTTTAAGATAAAGATTAATAAGCACTTAAAATAAATATTCGCCTATATAGTATAAAAGTTAAGCTATAATATATTTTTAAGGTAACCGTAAATAAAGAAAATTAAGGTAGTTTATAATATTAAGGGAGACCGGAGTTAGTATAAAAAAGTAAGGATTTAAATCAGCCTTAAAATGTTAAAAAAAGCTATAAAGATCGCGAATATTTAAGAAGCGAAGCTAATAAGCGCCTTTATCTTTACGGCGGAGTGCTAATAAGAAAAGGCTTAAAAGGATATCTAAAGACGATAACGAGCTCTTAATATAAAGGTAGTAACGATAAAGAATATAAAAAAGGCCTTTTAGCTAAAAACGCCGGTTAACTTAGTAAACTATATCTTAGCCTAAGTATTATAAGCTTATTTAAACCTTTTCGTACTTATAAAGGCGCTTAAGTAGCCCCTAATTTAATTAAGCATAAACTATAAGATTTACTTTATTTTTAGTAAAGACGGTAAAGAACTGCTATTATTATAAAGGCCTTTTTATAATATATTAAAAAAAGAACTCCTTATCTTTAAAAGACTTTAAATAAGTTACTAAAAGCAAACCTTATCCGCTTAAGTAGCTTATTAGCCTCGGCGCCGGTATTATTTATAAAAAAGGCCAATAGACGCTTATACTTTTACTATAACTACTAAGCTTTAAATATAATTATAAAGAGAGATTAATATATACTACTATTAATTATAAAAACGCTAAGGATATTAGCGAAGGTATATTAGTTTACGAAACTTAATATTATTATAGCGTTTTATAAGATTAAAATCATAAAGGGCTATAAGTTTAAGATAGCCTTTAAGATAAGGTTTAGATTATTTAAGTAGTAAGTATACCTATTAAGCTTTTTAAGAACGCCGGCTACTTTTTAATACTATATTTATAAAGTACTAAAAGACTACCTCTATAAGTTTACTATAGCGTATATAAATAATATGTTAATTTACTTATTAAAGTCGCTTTATAATTATTAAGATAAAGTAGCGAAAGTGCTTAAAAACTATAAAAGGTAAGCCTTTTACTAAACTTATAAAAATAGAACTTTATAATAAAAAAAGTAAAGTACTTAAGTTTTATTATATAAGCTAAAGGTAAGGTTTAATATAACTTAAAAAGAATTTAAGCTATTTAAATATAATAAGCGCTAAGGAATATAAAGGGCGTTTAAAGCTTTTTTAGGTTTACGAATTACTATTATATTTTTATCCCGCTTTATACTAAGGCCTTTTAGTACTTAAATAGCCTTTATAAAAAATCGCGACCTTTTTATAAACTAATAGGTATTAAGCCGCGTTTAAATTTATTTAAAAGTTATTTTATAATATACTAATACTATAGCTATATAACCTTAAAAAAGAGATATACTTAAAGACAAACTACTTTAAGTACATAATAAGAAGTATATTAATATAAGTAAGACTAAACGGGATATAATACTTAATAGGTTTTTTTTTAAAAGAACTTAATATAATAAAGTATAACTACTTAATCTATAATAAGAAGTTGCTTATAATTATATAATACTTAGACTTTTAATAGGTAAAGTTATGTAATATATAAATATTTTTAATGCTAATAGACTATAAGAATTTTTAGTACTTTATAATAAAAAGGAAGTTAAATAAAAAATAAAGTAAATAAATAATAAAGCTCGCTTTATATAACTTTATATTAAAGTACTACTTAAGGAGGTTAGTAGTAATACTTTACGCTTTATCGCGCTATAATTAAGATAAACTAAAAAGAGTATTTAACGAAAAGGATATAAGATATATTATTTAAATAATCTTAAATAGCGCGTAACTAATAAGACGTTAAGTCCCTTTTCAAGGTAAGTATATAAACCTCTTATAACGATTAGTATAAAAAGAGCGTATTATTATAATATAAGTAAAAAAAGAAAATATAAAGTTAATCGCTTATATAAGTAAGGTAAATAACCTTATACTTTATAATAAAGTGTTATAGAATCTAAACGGCCACGCCCGGACTCCTTACTTTACTCTTAAGGAAGCCCTACAGAACCCCGCGACGGGAACGCCCGGAGCACGCACTACGAAGGCTCGCTTAAGGAGATACGACGAACATTACCGGTCGGACCCCGCTAAGGTTTCTAGGATATAACTACGGATAGTTAGGAACCTACCCGACTATAGTTTACGATATATCTAACTATAGGAGATACCGTAGAAACTATTAAGCGGATTCCGCCGGTATCTTTAAGGGATTTCTAAGGATTTCCGCGGGATATCCTAACTATAGTTCGACCTATTTTTAACTATAAAAGCACCTCGGAAGATATAGGATAAACCTTACCGCGATTTTTAAAGGATATTTAAGGATATTTAAGGGATTTCCCCGACTATAGTTTATAGTATTTCTAACTAGGCTTATACTTAGTTTATTAAGCGATCTTATAAGGATATCTACGGTTTACTCTATATACTATAAATAGTATAGTTAGAGATCCTTAAAATTAGCTTAAAGAACTAAGTATAAAGTAGCTAGCTATACTTTTAAGAAATAGATAAGCTTTTTACTATTTTTAAACCCTTATATACGTTTATATATAGTAATTAGTCCGTTATACCGGCTTAATTAGCGGTAATTAGTTTATAGTACTAACCTTAACTAGCAGTAATTAGTCTATAGTACTAGCCTTAATTAGCGGTAATTAGTCCGCGCCTTATCCCCTTATCTTTATGCTATAAGGCGTAGTAAATAGTAGTAATTCCTACCTATTTAAACGGAAATCCCTTAAATATCCGCTAAGCTAAGAGCGACTATATTATACGATTAAGTACTTATCTTATAAGAAGTTAGATACCGAATAACATTTTCTTTAGTAAGAAGCTCCTATTAGCTTTTAAGTTTAACCTTAATAATAAGCACCTTTTCCTTAATGCGTTTATAATAAAACTTTAAGATAAGCAGGCTATAAAAGCGGAAAAGGCCGCGGCTTACCGGGCATACCGGTTTAATAATCTCCCTTACCCCTTTTTAAGGTACTATACCGCAATAGCCTATAAAGCTAAACGGGACGTAAAACGAGTCCCGCTTAGCTAAGCTAAGACTACTACCCTTTAAGAGGTAATCCGCTTTTAAAATACTAACAAAGGATAAACTATAAAACGATAAAATCTATACGACTAAGTAAACTAGATTTAGTATTACTTAAACGGATCGATTATTCTTTAGATAGAAGAAGTAAGGACGAGCTAACCTTAAAACTATCTAGCTCCCCGCCCGCTAAATACCCTCTAAATCGAGCCTATAATAAAGTTACTCTTTCCCTAGGATAATAAGCTTAGCGGATATTTCTACCGTA
>JAPEBW010002442.1:0-12081 GCA_027405785.1 Ophiocordyceps robertsii
CGTCTCAAGCGGCACCGAGGCAGGCAGAGCGGTAGAAGCGACAAGGACAGACAAAAGGAGAGCAGCTAGACGTACAGTTTGGCGACTGGGCCCCGCGAGGCACTGGATGGAGGAATAAGTGGTTGTGTAGTTGCGTCCTCACGGACTGTCGTCGGGCCAGTCGCGGGTCGTGGCAGCTCGCAGTCCGAGGCAGGGAGGCGGGTATGCAGGGGACGAGCGCAGACGAGGGCGGCGGTGGCAATCGACAAGGCGTGTTGGTTGTGCGCCTGTGGTGAGCCTCAGAGACAGGGAAGCTGGGCCGAGGGCGTAGAGAGGCTTGCGGCTCGTCCCAGGTCGTGGCTGTTTGTTGGCTGGCAGATGGATGTCTTCTCAGGAACGAAGCCAGGAGGAGGAGAGTGGAATGGATGTATTTATAAAGGCAGCCGATGGGCTTGGGTGATTCGACAACGACGCAGACAGTGTCAACCCGAAGACTTTTTGCCGACTGGCTTTTTTGCTTCTAAACTGCCTTTTTTGCGTCGACGCGGTCAAGAAAAGGTGACTGACTTCTCCCAAGCCTGGCCTGCGGCGGGGGGGAGGAAAAAGGGTTTAAGGGGGTGGGAAAAGGCTTGGTTACTTTTATTCTCGTCGGGATCGCCTGCGCCCAGAAGCCAATTCTCAACCAAAGTCAAGTTCAAGTCAGGCGGGCCAGCCAGCCAGCCGGGCAGCCAAGTGGGCGGGCGGGCAGACGGCAGGCAGCCAAGGCCAAGACAGGCAAAGGCAGCAAGTAAGTCGACGACGAGGGGGGACGGGACCCCAATCTGCTTGCCTGTGGGGAAGAGGCCTTGTCCTGGTTCGTCGCCGTCAAGTCGTCGTCGACACGGACCAAGCTTTGTCGTCTGTCGCCGCTAGTCGGGGACCTCGAGACGGACCCCGACGGTGAATTGCAAGGCGAGCGACGACGAGGTAGAGGTAGAGCAAGATTAAGGTTTGCAGGCGCCTCTCCTTCCGCAGACGGCTCGATCGATGTCTTGTGCCCCCGCGGCACGAGGCTGGATGATGTGCTTGCGGGAGGAAAGCCACTTGTCCTGTCGTCGTCGTTTTGGCCGTCCGACGACCAACTGCCGCTGATGGGGATGACGATGTGAAGAGAGACGAGACGAGGCGCCTCTTACCCGACCAGAGAGCAGGACGTCTTTGCAAGCGCACCATGTATGTATATGTTTTTTCTCTGCTAGCCTTCTCTCTCTGTACCGGCCCAAGTTTTTTTTCCTTCTTCTCCTGGCCCTTCCTTCTCCTGCCTGACTGCCTGCCTGCCCTCTCTTGTAGCTGCCCCCCTCTAGAGGGCCCTTGTCTCTCCTTCTCTCTTTCCCAAGTCTAGAGGGGGGGGTGTGCCACCCCAGGTCTGAAGGTACTTTACTGTGGTGCCCTGGCCGGAGCTTTCTGCAGGCCTGGGGTACAGCTACGCACGACTGTGGGTACGTGCCTGCCTGGTGTGATGGATGCTTTGGCACGTGTACCGACAAGCGAGTACCCTGGTACAGGATACCTCGCTGAGTACCTTGGCTGGGGCCGGTCAGCCGCCGGCGAATCATACAGGCCTGCACTGCAGTCCCTCCTCGCCCTCTGTCAGTGTGTGTGTGTGCGTGTGTGTGTGTGTGTGTGTGTGTGTGTGTGTGTGTGTGTGTGTGTGTGTGTACCTACCTACCTTACATGCCGTAGCCCAACAGCAAGGCGAGATACGGGCTCCTCGTCCAGAGCAAAGGTACATACTGCTCTGCGTCGCACAACCGAAGAGCGGAGCAGGGGGCAGGGCGTGTGGGCGTGTGGCTATCTCATCGTCGAGGGTTCTTTAAATAAAAAATCTCCTGCCACTTCCTCTTTTGCGCTAGCGCGTTCGCTGATGCCGCAGGGCCTGGACATGGGGCAGGCTAGATCTCTGGTACAGCATGCGAGTGCCTGCCTACCATTGCCTCTTTCATACACAAAAGCCCTTTGATTCTGCCATGGCGTGCATGCGTTGTACAGCAGGCCGACGTCTGCCCAGGCACAAGCTGCCTACCTGCTATCCGTAGGCCAGGTCGAGCTCGAGAGTGCCATGAGTTGGAGAAAGTCTTGCACCCACACACACCTTGACACTGGCGACAGATGGCCCTGCGAGCCTTGAAATAGAAGACGGTCCATGTTATTCTCGCTCGAGGTGGAGCAGGAGCGCATATGTACAGTACGAGGCCGGGGCTAAATACAGCCCGTGTATTCGTACTTGCCCAGGTGTTGAAAGTAAAGAGCTTTAGTTAGGTACAGGGGTGGCACGAGCGAGCGAGCGCCATGTACAGCTCTGTACACGCTACCCGCGCTAGCTGGAAGGGCTGAAGAGGGCCCCTATGTACATGTAGAGGGGTAAGTATAGTACTGTACAGTATTGGGGGGGAGCGTCTATGGCGGGGTGTCTACAGAAGGGGTCGACAGGGGGTGATTGATATTGAACACTGCACCTGGGTAGGTACCCAGCCCGCCGGGGGTGGGGAGAGCAGGAAGCGGATGAGTAGTGGCTGGGACGAACGATGAAGTCTGTTCTCCGTCCACCTCCGTTGCCTCTGGCGCCACTCTGCCGATGTCGCGGCAAGCGGTAGTAGCAAGTGCTCCTGCGGCCTGGAGCACGATTTTTTTTATAGTTTATTTTTAAAGTATTCTGTTTCCCCCCCAAAAAAATTCACCAAGTTCCAGTCTCGTGCCCCTCTCTGTCGGAGATGGGGCTCGTAAGCGGGACGAGATTGAGTTTTCATCGCAATGGAGGGACTCTATTATTACCTTGTTTATGCTTTGTGTTTGTTTCGCGCGCGAGGAACTGCCCTCTTGGCAGCTTGTTTCTACTCGCTTACTCGAATGAGTCTGACTAGTAGGTTTGCAGGGTGGGACTCGCTGGCTGGCTGCAGGCACAAAGCACTAGCCGCAAGGCGGGTTAGTAGTGCCTGCGCTTCAACCTCATACACGTGTTGCCAATAGGTACCTACATACTAAGTAAAAGTAAGCATGAGGTCATGGCCCTGGCCGGACTTGCGCATTCGCCAAATTCATCAAAAAAACAGTTGGAGCTCAACTCGAGCCATTAGGCAGGGCCAAGGTAAATAATCATGGCGTAGCAACAGGAAGGCGAGGAAAACTGTCGGGGCACGTGATACCCCTCCACCGACGTCAGGCGTGTGGGACGGTATGGGAGAGGCGGACACGAGCGTGGGAAACTCAACCAGGAAGGAAAGAGAGAGAGGGAGAGAGAGGGCACGGGCCTCGGAGAGTGAGTGGTTGAAGTTCTCTCTCTCTCTCTCCCTCTCTCCCTCTCTCCCTCTCTCCCTCTCTCCCCACCTCTCTCCACCCCCCCCCTCTCCCCACACCTCTCTCTCTCTCTCTCTCCACCTCCTCTTCCTCCAACTCCACCGAGGGCCGCCGCCGCTCTCCACCTCGGAGGAGACGCCGAGGGGAACCGCCCTTTGGCTGGCTTGGCGATTGCGGGAGACAGAGGTAGGACCCAATGTCACATCCCTTGCCGCGGTACTATGCATTTGGCCGTGTAATAAGATGCGCCGCTGCTGCAGCATGGCCGTCATCTTGATCCAGGCAGACATGGTTGAGGGACGGGCCAGGAAATGCATCAAAAGGCAAAAAATGCGCGCGCCCCAACGATTCCGGCACCCAAGGTTTTACCAGGCAATCAACTCGTCCACGGCCTGGTCATCGTGGACAAGACGACGACGAGGCAGCTGGGGGGCAAAAGGTGGGGAGCAGTTGGATACGGGCCTGGATGCATGCCACCATGGCATCGAGGCCATTGTCCATTGATCCATGCGCATGTCCAGGTAATTCCACCGACACGACGACGTCACCCGTGTCCAAAGAGGTTGTCATCGAGTCTGGCCCCGGTGTTGGCCGGGCTCTCTCGCGGGCCCCCGGCAGCCCATTCCGAATCAAGGCCATGCACGAGCTCGTCCGTGCTGAATGGACAAGAGCCATGCCCGTGCTGTGCATGGAATATTAATCCTGACATTGTTCAAAAGGTCCATGTCGGCCGCCGCAATCTGGCCGGTGCAACGGAGCCCATGCCGGCACGCAACGTCCAATACCGACAGGGAGCCAGCCAGTCACGCAGAGAGACATTGCATGCATGTAGAGTATGTACTGTGCATGCGAATGCTGCATCCGTACTGCTGCGTACAGAGTACAGTACAACTCTGTCCATGTGGGTGAATATTCCATGCACAGACGTCGTCTCAGAGGCCTGCCCCGGGGCCACGGCGAGGAAACCCGCCTCTTGTTGGCCCTCGAATCCCGGCCACCCCCTGGACCGAGATGCACCCGGGCAGCCTCCTCATCAAAGACCAAGAGTCGGGGGCGGGAGCGAACATGATGGCGATGCATGCAGTGCTCCCCCGGCCCGCCGGTTCCCAGTATCCGGCGCACATAACGCCAAGGGTCTCTCCCGCCTGAGACGACGACGCCTCCCATGCATGGCCTTGTCCTCGATGCTGCTGCTGCCGACGGCTTTGCGTGGATATAGATGCGAGGCGCAGAGAGCTGAAGCTGTCTGGCGGCACGAGCCGCTCCCGTGGCCAACGGGAAGACGAGTCGAGACAAAGAAGCAAAAGAAGCAGCAGGTTCACACATGCAGAAGAAAGGGAGATGATGCACACATGCAAGGCGGCCAGACCCTTCTGTCCCTCCACTTACAGCACTCTTGTATGTACATACATATGTATGCACTCTGTATCCGCAGCCATTCGTCCGTCCCATGCCCCAGAAAACCTGTCTCGGATCTGCCGCAGCCCGCCAGCCTCCGTCGTCAACCCGCCTTCCCCCTCCTCCGGCAACTGTCCCCATGTCCCGTGGACGAGGCGGCGCCTTGTTTTTTCCTGATCTCGCTCGGGAAGCAGCCAAGATTTCCAAAGGGGACGCCGCATCTGGATGTGTGGGCTACGACCACGCCCCCCCCCCCCCCCCTCCCGCCTCGCCGTGTCTTACACGGTAGCAGGTGCGTATAGACGAACGCCCACACACGCAGACGGGTGTACTTGGAGAGACATTGGGAGACAATCGGCACACGCCTCAGCCGCTGCCGTTGTCCAATCCAGCGTCTGCCAGCCGAGGAACAAGATCAACTCCCCCCCCCCATCCCAAGGTTGTATTCACGTATTTATATTTATATATATGAATACTCCTCCCGACGTACACACACACAGGGCCAGTCTCACCTTTCCGTACATGCAGATAGAGACACAGTCAAGAGACACAGTCACTGATTATTGATGCTGACCTCTCCACCCCCCGTCTAATCGCCAGAGACATGGCCTATCAAGTGCACGAGCAGACCAGAGGGTTGCATAGTCGGCCGTTAGCGCGTGGTCCCATGGGCTCGAGACGTCCAACGCGCGAGTTGGCTCTTTTGTCCGTGGCAGGCACGTCGTCGTCGTTGCTGTTGTTGCCGCCGCCGCTGTTGTTGTTGTTGTTGTTGCTGTAATGGTGGTGGCTGTTGTGGCTGTTGTGGTTGTTGTTCCTGCCGCTCCTGTTTTCCGTCTTTGTTGATGCCCTCGCTCCCGACTCTCTCCATGCGCCTGTCGAAACACCCGTCGCCTCCTCACGTGTGTGTGCCTGGCCTTGTCACCGAGCGAGGCCAGGGGAAGCACGACGATGGCAGCCCGTCTGCCCATTCGTCCTTGAGGCTGGACAAGTAACCCAACCCAAAACAAAACAAGAAAAAAAAAAAAAGAAAACGCCTCAAATTCTCTAGCTTCTGCCCCAGAAGGCCAGAAAGAAAGGAACCGAAGGGCGATCCCTGCACTACCCCGACGCCACCCGGTCCCGTCTCCAAGCCCAGGGCGGGAAAGGAGGAGAAATGGGCTCGTTCCCGTCGTCAGCGGCCGGTTAAGCTCATCAGCCATGCCGAAGGAGAAGTGCAGAGGGGGACCGGCTACCTGCCGGGCTGGGGCGGCGAAGGAGGCCCTTGTTTCTTTTTTTGGTTTGTTTTTTTCCCCCAGTGGCCCTACCGTTAGGATGAGGGGGGGGGGGGGGGCGCCTCCAGCCGCAAAAAAAAACGGTCTTCTGGACCATCGTGTGTGGTTCGACGGCGGAATGGCCTCGTGGTAGTCGTGTTGTTTGACGCCTCTTGCTGGTGCAGATCGCCTCGCGGCCCCCTTCCCCCCCTTTTTCTCTCTCACTGCCTTTACAGATGGACCCTCTCGCTCTCTTTTGTCCCCATCCCATCTCCCATGCGGTACTTGCCGCACAAGGAAAGCAGGTGGCAAACAGCAACCGGGCACAAAGGGGGAGGCTGCGTGGGGGGTCTGGACAACCTGAAGGTGCTGGCTGGCCCCTGACAGGCGCTATTCGGCACCTCCAGGCTCAGCTCTCTCTCCCGAAACGCCTCATTGGATCGGTGCCAAATGATCTGCTGCCCGGGGGTGGGGGGGGGTGGGCGAGGGCCCTGGCCCAGAGAACCCCATGCCGGTATGGGCGAATGAATATTGCACCTCTACTGTACATGCATGCCCGGGCTCGCCTTGCCCTCCGCCATTCGTCCAATACTCCATGTACGAATACCGATACCTTGCCTTTGCAAGCCATGAATCGATCGCATACATGTCATGCACATATGTACACGCACACTTTCAGATGCAGACAGCGTGTATGTACAAAGCATGCGCGCTTGTGCACCTCGCACTCATTCTTGTGCATGCTCGTGCATCCCTCCGAGGCACCCGTTTTCCCTCTCAAGACTCTGCTCCCCTTCTCTCCCTCCTTTACTCTCTCTCTCTCTCGCGCGGTCCCGGCGGCCCCCTGTTACTCCTTGTCCTTGTCGGGAAAACGGCCTCCAAGGCGGGCACAAGAGACTGGTCCGCGGCCGCGCAATAAAAAAGCCAACCCGCACTTGGGCCCGGGGTGGCTGAATCGAGTGAAAGGGTGCTCTTCCAGCCTCGTCCTAGAGCGACCCTCTCCTGTTCAACGCCATGCAGGCACACCACGCGACATTGCCCGCGCCAGCCGTTCGTAGCCCACAGACGGTGCCATGTTCAAAAGAAATTGTGGCTGGTCTTGTTTCGTTTCTTTTCGAGCTGGCGTTTCATGGCTTCGGGATGGGCAAGCGAAAACGATTTCCCCCTCTGATGGTGCCCGTCTCGACATGACCTGTCGACCGTGGCCTCCGGTGCAAGGGAGCCTGGAGCCGCGAAGCCGGTCCCGAACATGGCAGGTCTCAGGCATGTACATGGACATGGAAGGTAGCGTGTGATGGGGGTCCTCGTCGCGGGTGCCCCGGCCTGGAGGAAAACTCCTGGACAGCGAGGCGGATGCGCTGCCGGAAACTCTCCCCATGGCCCTCCCGGGACGAGCGAGTCTGGATCCCCCCATCCAAGGAAAGTATTGATTGCATCTGGTCTAGAGGTCCGACTTGCTGGGACTCGGGCTCGACTAGCGTAAACACATGTTCAGCTGCCCGAAGCGGGACAGGGGTCGCCAGAGGCTTACGCCAGCGCCTGTCTCGCACTGGCCGCACTTGCATGCATGCCCTGCCCTCCGCTCTCAACGGGTGCTAACAGCAACATGGGCGCTGATGATGTCTCTGGCTGGCGTGTGGTCGAGCCGAGGAATGGAGAGGGTTGAAGAGGTGGGGAGCGTCCCCCTCCCCCGCCTTGTTTATGGCATCTCTCGGGAGCTTGGAACAGGTTCGAGTCTCGAGGCAACTAGTCGCCCGATGTGGATGGTCCTAGTGCCTCGGGCTGGCGCCGCGGTAGGACCTCGCCCGTCCGTCTTCACTCGGCCATAGTGCCGGCGGACATTATAAAGATGGACATGTGAGTGCGCGTGCGTGTCGACATTGGACCCCATTCCGTCGAGTTTGGGCCTCTCCCCGGTCAGAGCTCATGGCGATCTTGCCATCTGTCATGAGCCAAAGCACCCCGTGCTTGAATGACGCTCTCAGGGCCCGTCAGCGCGTCACGGGTTGCTGGCCTCTGCCCGCGCCTCTGCCCCCGCCTCTCCCGCGTTGGAGGCCGTTCCAAGTCCAGTCTAAGACGGCGCTTGCTGCCATGATGCGACGGAGGCTGCGCCCAGCACGGTTGGTGGCGGTATGTTCCGCGCGGCGGGCGTTGATTGAAGGAGCCATTGCCGCCTCACCCGTAGCAGCTAAACCGGAAGAGAGCTGCGGGGAGCGTTCGAGGGTGTGGGCGAGAGACGAGTTGGGATGGGTGCTGCAGCATGATGAGCAGATGTCACCTTGATCGCTCGTACTACCGCACCTTCAAACTCTACCTTTGTTCCATCCATGGTCGTGAAGCTAACCAACCGTCGTTGTCGCGCTTCGACGTCAACGTTGATGCGACGAGCCAACGTTCCTCGCTCGTCGACTGATGACTCATTGATTTTCGTATTCCCTGCCTCGTAACCGGCGCGTGTGAAGACGATATATCCCGCCTGGGATACGTGTTGGAATGGATATCAGCAAGCAAGCACCAGCGGGCCCGTGATGCAAACTCAAATCAACCCTCTCGGCCCTACTGTGCTGCATGTACTGTACCTGGACGACAGCGTATTACCCCGAGAGGCCCAAGCGACCAACATGTCACTGGACAGGTGGCATGTGCGTTGTCCATCTGCTTGCCGATGCAAAACCATGGCAGTGTCATGGATGTTGGACGTCCAAGGTCAATGTCGGTGTCAAGTGTCAAGGCAGATGCAGATGGCACGGTCCAAGCTTGACATGCGGCCGCCGAGACAGGCATGGCACGAATCCACCTGTGCCTGGGGTTTGGCGTTTTGAAGGCCAGCCACAAACGACGGCCGCTCGTCACCCGCGCGGCGTCTAGGGGTCCCAGGAGTTGGCCGGCATCTGACATGCCAAGGCGAGCGATCGAGATGGGAGGGGGGCTCGGGTATCAAAGCCGGTCCAAGGTGGCGCGTTTCTTATACAATGCCGACTCGAAGCGGCAGCCATGCGTTGGATTCTCTCGCGAGCCTCGCAACCCCAGGCCGCGGCTTCACCGTCCGTGTGCCAGCAGGCGCTATCGAGGGCCCACGCTTCCCAAGGTTCCCGGCGTGGCCTCTGCGACTCGGTCCGCACTGTGTGTACTTGATGGCGAAATCTCGTAGCGACGGGGCACAAAGGCAACCTTGTTCCCATTGCGTATTGATGAGTCTCGCGCCGTCATCACGACAAGTCGACTTGTCGTTGCCGCGAGGAAAATGTGCGGGCGCTAAATCTCGTATGTATGTACTCTGTACCCATCTAGGTGTCCAGGAACTGTGGTATGGAGGTACTCGGTACGTATCTACCTACCTACAGCACCTTGGCAGGTACCTATGTAGGTAGGCACTGTTGAAAAACCAGTCACCTCTGCCAAAAGTGGAGGCACCTCCGTTAGAGATGACTGGTATTCTGGTATATTTTCCACAGGCACTTACCTCAGATAGGCACCTATGTACATAGGTAAGTACCAACAACAGGAAAACGCAGAGATACATGCAGCCAGGTACCTCGGTCTGGCGGTGACTCCATCCCTCATCGCCATTCATCTCTTCCTCACTTCATTTCAGCCTTGCTCAACGGCCGCCTCCCTGCCCAGGCTCAGACGAACCCTCCAGGCTGCCCTACCATGACGCCGCCCATCCCTGTCGCCGTCCCAATGCTTGTCGTTGTCGTCTCACGCCTCTTCCCTTTCCCTCTGCGGCTGCCTCGTCTGTGCCACCTGTCTCGTCTCCCAGGGGGGGGGCGCCTCGACCGTCCGCCTCGCCCACCGGAGCCTCTGCAACATGACAATATCCCAGAGTCGCACAGCGGAAGCGAGATGGCCCGGGTCCGTTGCACGAGAAGAGAGTCACCATGTCTTTTCTCTTCAAGCAGCTGCGAGTGTCCATTGTGTCTTGGGGGTTTCACCACAATGGGCCACGGCTGAGGCAACGCTCACGTTGGTAAGCATTCTTCCCATCTTGGTTGCCGTGCCTCGTTCTCTAAAGACAGACAGATGATCGTGCCATGGGCATTGCATCTCCGCACCCCCTGCAAGCGAGACAGGCCATATCTCGCATACAGGCACCCAGTGCCACACAACGACGCTTGACCTCTTGCCGAGCGAGCAATTGTCCCAAGCCAAGGCGCACGGCTCGAGTCCAGGTGTCGGATTCGCTGCCTCCCGGCTGCGGTTCAGCAAATTGCTGGCCATGCGTCGTCGTCTGCGTCTCCTTGTCCTCGTCTTGATTCATGCAGGGCCCATGTACCCATCCCCTTTTGTACTTGGCCTCCTGGTACCGCTGGATCCCGGCTTCAACCTTGTCCCAGCCGCAATCTCCATCCAGCCTCACATACCCGGAACCCGACGGCTGGATGCCAGGACTGCGCCATCTGCGACGGCTAACCAGTCCCCGGGTAAAGTGGACTGATTGCGCCCACGGAGCAGCATGGCACACAAGAAGACGACCCGAGGGAATACAAAACCCAACCCAAAGGTGATATGCCACGCCCACAACCAGCGCCCGGCACGTGCGAGGCTGGGTGACGCGAGAGCTCCAACCCCACGGAAATGGGCCGCTGTGGGACTGGACACTGCATGCAGCATGCAGCACAGTACACAAAGGGCTCAGCTCCATCCATTGAGTCTCCGGTACAGGCATGCCGTGGATTCCGGCGCGGCCCATGCTCCCTACTCGCTTCCCGGACAAGGACTTCTCGGTGCAATTGAGCGAGAGGCAGCAGTCCACGGATGATGAGGACAATGCTCTGCGAGACTGCGTCTGCCCTGCCCGGCCCCTGCTGCGGTCTCGGTGCACGAAATTTGGCCTGGTTGGCTCGAGCCAATTCCCATGTCTCGTGCTACATCGGCGAAGAAGAGGGAGGGGGGACGCACGCCCAGCACACAGACCCTCGAAATCTCATCTCATGTCAGCTCCTGAGCGTGCCGAGAAAGCCGGGTCATGCTTCGTCGTCGTTGTCGCCGGTACCGGGTACGGCGAGCACGGCCGGGCGCAAAGACTGCACTGTGCCAGTGCATCGCCGGTGGCCGGCCTGCCAGCAGCCTGGGTGGTGGAGCACCCGGGAAGAAGGCACACATGTCCGACTGATTACCATGTCGGCCGCAGCCTGGAGCATGCATCAGCCCGCTGCGTCGAGGCCTGGCTGCCAATCCGCAAGGCTGCTCTTTACCGCGCTGCCACTGGACGACATCTCAGCTGAGCACCCGCCGAGTTGCACCATGGACTTGCCGCCATGGCACCGCCCGCCACTCTGCATACAGACCAGTGCGGTCGTGTCATCGGAAGAATGACGCTTGAACCCGCGCAGATGGAGGGCCCCTCGTCGCACGTGGAGTGGCGTCCTGGCTTTCGTCCGGGGGTGACAAGTGACCGAGATCAGGCTTGCTTTTCTCCTGAAATCTCAGCTCGTCGGCGGCGGCTGTTGTTACCCATTTCTACCCCCTTGTCCTCCCGTTTTTGACGATTGCAGTGCAGTGAGGAGGAGAGTGAGCCCAGGCAACTCTGCGCACAGGCGCAGCATGACGGCGTCTCTGTCCCACAAGCAATGTCATCATCTATGCCAATGCCTGCCTCGCAGTTCCTCGTGTCCCTTTGCAATGATTTGGAACCAAGGCCCCCTGTTGAAGGTAACGGCCTGCGAGCAAATCTACAGGTACAGGCGAGACAGGGCGGGCCGCGGCAAGCCATCTGCACCGTGTCATGAAGATCTCTGGAAGCATGACGTTTTGGAATGTCAGCGCCGCCGGGGGTTGAGACGGCAGGAATTCAGGTCTCGATTCTGCGATACAGCCATGAGGGCTCCGCCGTCTCGATGCCGCTGCGCGCGGGCGAGCGGCCAATGCGGTGTGGTGCTTTTGAGTATCGTGATGGCTGCTCTGCATTCTCCCCGGCCGCATCTCTTCTTCGACAGTGTCTCCTTTTCCTCTTGTTGCTTTCCCCCCCTCTCCCTTTCCCTTGATGCTCACCTCCAATCATGGGGATTGTCTTCGTACGAAGCACTGTAAGTAATCTTCTTCCCTGCACACCCCCCAATCATTCCCTCTTATCTCGGTGGTACAGCATGGCTCGCGGCTGCTGGAGAGCGTCCTCGCT